>JABSTR010001357.1:0-60461 GCA_013339765.2 Haemaphysalis longicornis | reverse complement strand
CAGTAGCGCTGCTTTGGGCAAAGAGGCCCTCAGGTTGCCGAGGAGCCGCTTTTCACAGTTTGGTGCTGAAAATACTTGCCCAATATTAAGAATAGATTTCTTGAAATAAAAAAAAGGAAACACACGTTTCAAACTTCCATATGTTTTGATGTACATGTGTCCATGCGCTTCTTGTGGCCCTAGCCGTATTGGATTTAGTACCTTGAGTGACTTTGCGGGGAAACAGACTCCGTACGGCGATATACTTTTTGCAGTGCAATGACAGCCGAGTAGCAGCAAATATCTCTATTTTGCGGCTTCCGCCCACCCCTAATAACTTGCGTCGGCATTGCTCCAATACTACTAGGCGCAGCACGAACAGCAACTTAGCAAAGCTCGAGCAGCGGCCTTCGCTAGAGAATGTGGCGACCAAACTGCAGGGGATTAAATTGCTCCCGCAGTAGTTTCTGAGAACAATAAACCGGCGTGAAACTCTCCGTCACCATTTTTTTGTTCCGCGATATGTATCTTTTCCCTCACGCAGGTCACTTTTGGGGACTTGTACACGTGCAGCTCCCAAGGCTCGCAATCAGCTGCGCCGCAAGCGAATCTCTTCGTAGGCACGTTTTATCAATGACTAAAACCCAGAGCTGCAGAGCGCATTGACGAAGGGAGGAGATCTCCTCTCGAGACGTCCCTTCGTTGCGACGAGATCTCGTCTCGTCCAAACGTCTTGAGTATACGCGCAGTGGCTTTAGAAAATAAAGAAACAGCGAAAACTTCGAGGAGAGAGATAATGCAAGCGCACGTGAGCGCGTACCTTCCTGCGGCCGCTCAGTGTTCCCTAGCTCACGAAGCGGCTTTACCAGCCCCTCCAACCTTCTGTTCATAAAAAGAAAAAAAAACAATTTGCGTAAACCCTGAGGAGCTTCGCTGGTTACCTAGCAACCAACAGAACAGCGTGCGCAACACCTGCTCCACGGCAAAACCTAGACGCGACACCAATAACAGCGCGTAAGCGTCGTGCACGTGCGCGTTTCCGCTTCGCCCAGCTGTCGTCCAGTGCTACTGCCAATGCAACGCTTGTCATGTGAAACACGATGAATATCGATGCATATGACGATGACTTCTACTAGCATAGCGCGAACAGATGACGGAACATGTAACCCAACAATTTAATACCCTTACAAATGCGTGCTGATGCATCATTTATGGCTCACGTATAAAACAAATTCTGCAGCTTCGCTATTGTTGAAGCCTTGCGCGACTGAGGGCAAGCTTCGGCAATATTTTTTTTTTTTTGCGTGAGTTACTTCAACTCGCTTGTTTTCTGCTACAGCGTGTTTCAGTCGTGTTCATCTGTTTTCCTTCGTAGTTCTCTTTTGCGAATTATGTCAGCAAGCAATTTTGCACACACCCACTTTCTGTGGAATCACGGTTCTCAGAGGCTGTTGCGCAGCTGTTCTACTCACATGTCATGGTGGTCATGTATCATGTGGCACGTACTATTCTACAAGTTCGGAGTTTGCAATATGTAGTTTTGTCAATTTTGCGATATCCACAGGTTAGCGTGAAGCTCCCGATTTCTAGATTCTCCCCTATGCGGTAAGTGTCATGAAGATAAGCACAGCATTGGCGTCTTCCTTCTAATGATACCAACGTGAAAATACAGCACCGAGGTGTCTTATTGGGCTGGTATTGTGGAAACAGGGTTCAATTGAAATCTAGCCACGCACATGCGCACTACCGACTTTTTCGGCAGTTTTAATTGACCGGAAAAAAATTCGCGAACGGGTTTTCGCAAAATGGGCAACCAACGCCCTTCCCCTCAAAACGGGAACTGGAAATGAAAAACAAAAGAGAAATAAAATTGCAGTATCAATGCAAAATGTGCTTCAAAGAAATGTAATATACAATGCCACAAGCGCACTTGGTGAATATTTTGGAGATCGCATGCAGCACTTTTTACCACTGCTAGCAACCCTCCGGCACCATTTTTGCAGAGTTTGCGCAATAACTTCACAGCTTCTTTCCTACACCACACATAAATTGCCGCTGAAGTGATTGGCATTCCTTTTTAATCGGTGCAAGATATTCGGCAGGCTAGGAATAACCTCGATGTCTGTTCACTTTTATTAGAGCATTACCGCTAAGAACATTATTTACAAACCGTCCAGAATGCTTCATCCTCACTTCGTTAGACACCTGTTGCTGGTGAACCCAACGGTATTAGAGCCCACATTGTCGAAGTTACGTAATATTTGATGTTTTTTTTTTGTTGGTTGCGAATAAATGTACTTCAGAAGTTATTTTTATGCGCAGTGAAACATTTTCATATTGATCCTACAACAGCAGTGTCCTCTTGTCAGACGCTGCACTTTATGTGCATCGGCTAAGAAATTGTTTTGCCCGGGTCTTAACAACAGACACATCGATATCGTGTTTTGTTTCTCAGACCAGAAACGAAATATGACGTAGGTAAGCTATTCCAGTGGCCATAATTCAGACGCGTTCAAAAAAAGCATAATTTTTGAAGTGTTGCCAAGACTCTTGTATACGTGAAAAGATGACAGGGTGGTTCAAACATGTAGAAAGAAACTTCTTTTTAGGAATTTCATACGCATGAACTGCCGAAACAAGGAATTATCTGTGGTCTCTATCTTACGTATAGGAGTGTACAATGGGTCGGTGCGTTTACAAAATATTGTCACGGGTCGCACGTGAAACAGCCGAAGATGAAGATGCATACCTCTGCCCTTTGTTTAGTTTGGAGGAGGACCTGGGTCATTGGTTCCTTGGGTCCATGTCAAAGCTGGTGCGACGTTCGTAGTGCGGTCCTTCTTGCAGAATTAGGGGAAATAGACATTTTTTTCTAAATACTACCTTGTTACTTATCTCTAAGGCCTCACGTGCTGCGGCCATAAAAGGGTTGCCTGCCTTAAAAATACCTCACGCCGACAAACATCCAAGTCCAAGGAAAGCTGTGCTCACCGGCGCAGGGGAAACCGTATTTAGATTGTGTGGTTTGCGTGTCGAAGCTACGCCTGGCTATTAAGCGCGCGCAGAAGAGGGCTGCAGATTACTTGTGACTACGTGGGATCTTTCCCATGAACCTATCGCCGCATGGGTGCTGTCTGTGTTTTGCGTCCATCAGAAAAGCAGTGACTGCAAACCGGATCAAACTATGTCCTTTGGTTCAGGAGCACAAAGCGATAGGCACTCAGGCCCCCATGGAGGGTAAAACCGAGTGAAAGTGAGTTTCTCCTGCGTAGCGGTGTGCACCTCGTGAAATCTCACCATACTGATAGAAATCTATAACCCGAATAATCAAATTCCCACTTACTTCGTTCGCACTCTTCTAAAGATATTCTTCCTCTATGAATCGTAGGCTGCTTGCGAAGGGTTTATAAAAATATTCAGAATACATTTTTTACACCAGTTGAAAATTGTATCTTGTACAACAAAGAGAAAATGGTGCCTCATCCCTATCTGAATGTAGTATGAAATAAACATTTCTCTTTTCAACATGTTGTGCGGAAGAAAAAAATGCCTACATGCCTAATACTGTACAGCAAAATAAGTAAGCGTATGAATGTAGGCGCCCTCGGCGAATCGACATATACGGCAGAAACTTTAGTAGGATTGTCAACGTTGTCATGTGTTGTATGAAGCGTTCCGCCTATAAAAGTGTAATTCAATTCATACACGAGTCAGGGAAATCCGATAATCTCACCGTTAAATTTCCGCAATTTATACGTCCCACCAGACATTTCTAGCCACATTATACCTCCGTGCCAATTGTCTTGTTTTCGCTTTTGCTTTTATTCCAGTTTAAACTGGCCTTTTATTGTTTGTTAAGCTGCTGTTGCACTGGTACCCTTATTACAGAGGTTGTATTTATAATTATAAACACTGCTGTCAAGGTAGAAATACCGCAACAACGTGTTATTTCACAGAGCCGCGGAGGACATCGTCGCTGACGGCCTTCTACATTGCGAAAGGAACAGCAGTGCTATTGAATCTGTGGGCCGTGAACAATGACCCCGCACACTGGAAGAACCGGAGCGGTTTGACCCCAGCAGATTTCTAGGCGAAGATGGCAGCATATCAACAGAAAACTGGAACGCGTGCTTTCCTTCTCGTTCGGTGAGTCAAAACTTATTTCGGACATTTGTGTCAGAAAATATTCGGGTATCAATTAAAATGCAAAGCTAAACAAACACGTTTCATTCTGGTCGTTACATACACCTGCAGGTTCGCAACGCATGCAGCGGATTGTCACTTGATCAGTTCCCGAAACTACGTCAATAGCAATACAATTTTTCTCACGCCGGACAGTATGAAGCCCCCAAAAAACACTTATACCTTCAATAGCGTCAGATGTGTGCTTGCATACTTTGTTAGCAATTTTTTGTGTATTCGAAACCATGCTGCAATTGGTGAACCTTTTGTGGCAGTAAAGACTGATGCAAATAAGCGGCCTAATTTTGTAGAAGTAAAGGCGGGAAGTCTGTTTGTTGACGAGCTACACTAGGTGTTTAAGTAGCTTATACTAGTGCAGAAGCCTGGCAATACAGAAACCGGATCAGTGGTTCTCACCAGGATAACCTACTAATTTGAAAACGTCCGCAACCTCTGTAACGGTATTGGCCCAGCTTCTGTTGCATTGTAATAGAATGTTTACCGGGCTATGAAATGTCAATGCGTTCCCTTGTTTGTGGCGAGCGATTGCGAGTGAACCTGCGCGCCGGTGTGTGGTTGGGACGTAGCACCTCTCAAAAGTTGAGTCTGTTATAATGGGTGGGACCACAAAGCTCAGTCTCATTTGCCAAAATACACTTGTATATAAGTAAAATACACTCGTATGTGCCCACAATACCAGAGATCAAGTTGTTTAAATAAAGGTTTTCATGAAAGATACCTATTGCTTAGTAAATGAGGGTATCATGAAAAAAAGTTGGAAGTTTTATTCCTACAACCAATTCAGCTTCACACAATGGTAGTAAATGTCGGACAACTGTTGGTCCCTTTTCATCATCATTGATACTTTAATCACTGTAGCCCCGTCCCCATTCTTTACCACTGTATGAATATCGAATTGCATTAGGAAAAGTTTTGCACTGCCATTACTTAGTATTACTTTTTCGGGATAAAATCTTTTCTGTTTGAGACGTTACCAGGAAAGCCAAGTGCATAACTGAGCTTACTGCTAAAACACGCACTGGTGTTTTCTAATCTGCAATGTTTCGTTTTGCCATTTACTCATAGTACTTAGGTTTCGGATAATTTAGCCGATTACCATTCCGACGGGACGACATGCCGCAGAGGCGTTTTTACAACGCTCTTGTTAGTTTTAATAATAATAACCTAGCAGTAGTACCCGGAGGTGCCCGGCGTGTGCTATTATATAAATGACACTAATGCGTATAATAGGTGTTCATTTTTTTATAGTTGCCATAATTGGCTAGTTCATCGCGAAGTGTACACACTTAGGAGCTCCTGCCTGCTGTTAATACAGGAGCTCCAACCGCAGGCGCTGTCGTGGCAATTGGGAAACGACTGGCACTCGTGTTTACTGAAACTCTTGATAAACAAATTGCACCAAGGTGGTGCGCTCGAGCGAGTTAGTCAGTGAGTAAAAACCGTTTTATCGAGCCGGTGAATTGGGAGTGGTTCTGTATTCCTGGAAACCATGTCGATAAGCTGGGCAACCTTCGCTCTGGAGGAACAATTGTCTGGACATCCAGATCGCTGGTGGGCACCACGTTTCTCCCACAGCTCATGGTTAGGAAGAGTGTATAGAACAAGGGGAAGATTCTTTGCTTGCACTCTTAATATGATATGAGGAAGAGTGCCAGGTTGTAAACACAGCTTAAAGCGGCAGGAGATTGCTCTTGGAACACACGAAGGGAGGAAGACTGGTGGGGGGTTTCTTCCTCGTGGGTAGTGCTATCTCAGCCGATATGAACGACGCTCATTCGGTACAGTTTTATAATACGTAACACTGGGCTCCCTACTGGAGGCTCGAGGTTCCAGGTAGGTCCCAACAGATAGTAAAAGCTACCATTTCTGTTTTTAACCGTCCGTCTTTACTTTCACATTTATGATAAATAAGAAACTCCTGCGGCAGGCCCGTTGTTGCAGAAAATAGCAACAGTTGGCGAGCGCTTCACGAACGCTGGAAAATTCCACTGAATTCCAGGGCCAGAAGGGTGGGAAATAAAAAACCTCGCTTGCCTTCTTATCTGCATGTTAGGACAAAAATCCTGAAATTAATTTTTGGGCAATTGTATGAGCACCATTTTCAAGAGAAAACGAATGCGACATATCAACTGGTTGTGTACTTATTGACGAATGTGTAAAAACACAGTGTTTTCCGGAAATCCTCCTCACTTCTATTGGGTGGGCGCCATTGAATAATGTTGTACAACAGTGTTTAGATACCTGAGTAAGTTACCTACCTCAACAACAACCCAGTTCAATATCTAAATGGCATGCGATAAAAAAAATAATATTGTTACGGACTGCTCCAAATACAGGCAAACGACGAAGACGACGAGAGACACTGGACGGTGCTCGGTTCGAGAAAGAAGAGGAGGAAGGTTGATCGGTCAGCTTGCGAACTGTTCGTTTATGCGCTGCTGCATGCAACCATCGCAGATTGTGTGAATAACGCAAATACGCCTCATTTTTCATCCTAACATTGTGGTGGAGGTTGCGGAGTTGGTATCACCACCTCATCCCGTATCGCTCACTCCGGGCGTACTCCACCCACCATGAAGCTTCGGAGTGGACGCTCCGTTCCTCGCGTAACAATGCCTGGTGATGGAGCGACCGCCGTCGACGACCCCCCTCGTCATCGTGTCTCACCCCCGAGAGCCTGGAATATTCACCGGCGCGGACGACACTGATGTGCTCGACTGGCTCAGCCTCTTCGAGCGTGTTAGCGCTCACAACAGGTGGGATCCCACCATCATGCTCGCGAATGTCAATCTTTTATCTGAAAGAGGAAAGTCCTGCGCGCAAGTGGTTTGATGACGAACGAGACGAGTTGACCAGCTGGGAAGTCTTCAAAACGAAGCTGCGAGAAGTGTTCGGAAAGCCTCTTGGTCGCCAGGTTGCTGCCCGCAAGGAGCAGGCATTGCGCGCCCAGACGTCGACTGATTCATACGTCGGCATACATCCAGGACGTTTTGGCCCTGTGCTCTAAGGCTGACAGCACAATGCCGGAGGCCGACAAGGTGGGACACATACTGAAGGGCATTGCAGACGATGCATCCACCTTCTTATATGCAAAGACGTGCCACTGTAGATTCCATCATTAAGGAATTGTCGGCGCTTCGAGGAGGCCAAAGGACGCCGAATAGCCCACAACGTCGCACGACTTCCACACACAGCAGCGACCTCTTCGTGTGAAGATGGCAACCTGCAAGCCCGTCTTCCTGCCTACAAGACCCGTTCCATCGTCGTCGGTTATAACCAAAATCAGTCGCCGAGAACTGGAGGCTATGACCCCTACTACTGCGGTGCCATACATGCCAGATCGGAACGACCTCCACACCATTGCTGTTATCTAGGCCGTTGTCCGCGACCAAATAGCCAACATGGGCTTCACCCTGTGTGGCTCGCTTAGATCTCCGTTCGGACAAGGGTTCAGGTCGCCCGGTCCCCACAACGAACGTCCTCCTCCACGCTACCCACGCCGTAACCCCGCTGAGTGGCGTACCCCGGACGATAAACCAATTTGTTTCCATTGCTCCAGAGTTGGCCACATTGCCCGGTACTGTCGCAGCCACCGGGTCTCATTCTTCCGCAACAGTTACTCCGACTATAGTACTCGACCACCCTTTGGCTACTCCGATGACCGGCAGAACTGCTTCTCTTCCCGTCCTGAGCTGAACCCGACCAACTTTAACCGTCCCCCCACCCGATTCAACCTTTCGCCGTCGCCCCAACGCCGCCAGTCCCGCTCACCACAGCCTCGCCGCCCATCCCCGACGTCCGACTACGCTCGAACTCCTTCGGAAAACTAGGTAATGCAGCTCCTGGAGGTGATGCTGCATTCCACGACCACGCCCGAAAATCCTCTCTTGACCTCGGCTACCGGACCAATTTACTGGACGTTGAAGTTGACGGCGTTCCTGTCAGTGCCCTCATCGATACAGGAAGCGCATTTATCTGTAGTTAGTGCGCATCTCGCCGCCGTTTACGAAAAGTATGACGCCACCAAGATCACATCTTGTTCGAGTCGCTGATGGAGGGACACCTGTTGTTTATGGGAATGTGCTCTGCTCGTGTGACTGTAGCTGGTCGTCAAACGACTGTTTTTGTTCACGGTGCTTGGACTGGTGCTCGCATGACCTCATCCTTGGCCTTGACTTTTTTATCTGAGCACGCCACCCTCATTGATTGTTCTACCGGTGTCCCTTCGCCTTCGAGATGCCGATTTTGCCAGCACCCGATGACGCGCCCGACGAGAGGCTTTCCTCCAAAAAGCACATTCGTTGGCCACCGAGGGCAATAACTTATGTTCCCCTGTCGTTGCAGATCCCCAGTTCTCTACGGTGATTACGTAGTGTCACCAATTTATTGATGTGCTACTTGCGCACAGCGTGAGCCTACCTCATACCGTTGTTAGTGTTACCAACAACGAAGTCACGTTGCCCTTCCTGAATTTCAGCTTCTGTACACAGGTTCTTCCGCATGGTATGACACTAGCCACGCTGGCGCCGGTTTGTGATTACGAAGTTTCCGCAGCAACCTTTGGCGAACCTCCAGTCGATGCTGAAACACCCAGCCCGACTCCTCCGCGGGAGAATGCCGAACTTTCGAAGATGATTGCAGCTGATCTAACGCCAACGCAAGCTCAAGAACTGCGTTGCGTTTTGGAGTCATACAGCGACATCTTCGATTTCGGTGATCGTCCTTTGGGCCAGACATCCATCGTCCGTCATCGTATTAACACCGGCGACGCCAGCCCTGTGCACAAACAGCCGTATCGTGTGTCCCACGCTGAGCGGCTTGTTATCCAAAAAGAGGGGGAAAAATGCTTGATAGAGACATCATTGAGCCATCCTCAAGTCCTTGGGCGTCACCAGTCGTCCTGGTTAAAAAGAAAGATGGAACCTGGCGATTCTGCGTGGACTACCGGCACCTTAACAAAATCACAAAAAAGGACGTCTATCCCCTTCCAAGAATCGACGATGCGCTCGATTGCCTTCATGGTGCCGCGTACTTTTCTTCCATTGATCTCCGCTCCGGCTACTGGCAGGTCACTGTCGATGACAAGGACCGTGAAAAGACGGCTTTTATCACACCAGGACGGACTCTACCAATTCAAAGTAATGCCATTCGGACTTTGTAATGCCCCAGCAACGTTCGAGCGAATGATGGACTCTCTCCTCCACGCCTTTAAATGGTCGACTTGCCTTTGCTATCTTGATGACGTTATCGTCTTTTCTCCAACGTTTGCGACCCACCTCCAGCGACTGTCGGACGTTCTGGCCGTTTTTCGCCGAGCCGGACTTCAACTTAACTCTTCCAAATGCAAGTTTGGACGACGGCAAATCACCATCCTCGGCCACCTGGTCGATGCTAAAGGAGTGCAACCTGACCCCGACAAGATTGAAGCTGTGCGAAAATTTCCCGTTCCACGCTCAGCAACAGATGTGCGCAGTTTTGTCGGTTTGTGCTCCTATTTCCGCCGCTTCGTCCGAAATTTCGCCGAAATCGCCAAACCCCTTACCGAACTTCTCAAGAACGATACTCCATTTGCTTGGGGCCCTGAGCAAGCCGCAGCCTTTTCTCGCCTCGTCGACACTCTGACCAGCTCACCAATCTTGGGCCACTTCGACCCTTCTGCTCCCACGCAGGTGCGCACTGACGCCAGTGGCCATGGCATCGGTGCTGTGCTCGCCCAAGTCCAGTGTGGTCACGAGCGGGTGATTGCGTTCGCGAGCCGGCTCTTGTCCCCGGCAGAACGAAACTATTCCATCACGGAACGCGAGTGCCTTGCGCTGGTGTGGGCTGTCGGAAAATTTCGACCGTACTTATATGGTCGCGATTTCACCGTAGTCACAGACCACCATGCGCTCTGCTGCCTATCGTCTTTAAAAGACCCCACCGGCGGCTTGGTCGTTGGGCACTACGACTACAAGAGTACACCTTCAACGTCGTTCACAAGTCTGGATATTTGCACAAACCAGCCGACTGTCTATCCCGTTACCCCGTCGGTACGCCGGACACCGCTGACGCCGCTGACGATGCCCACCTCTTGGCAATATCCGATTTCCTCCAGATGGGCGAAGAGCAACGCCGTGACTCTTCATTGCGCGCAATAATCGAACGCCTCCAATGTGACCCATCTGACCCATCGCTACGAGCTTTCCTCCTCCGTGAGGGAGTCCTCTACCGTCGTAACTACCGCTCGGATGGGCCTGACGTCCTCCTTGTAGTACCTGAACACTTGCGCCTAGATGCCTCCAACAGCTTCACGACATCCCCTTGGCTGGCCATCTCGGTGTTGCGCGCACTTATGCCCGCGCCCGCCTCCGATTCTTCTGGCCTGGTCTTTATAAGACGGTCAAGCAATACGTCAACGCTTGCGATTTGTGCCAGCGCCGCAAGAAATTGTCAGTGCTCCCTGCAGGTCCCCTTCAGCCCGTGGATATTCCGACCGAACCATTCTTCCGCGTCGGCTTGGACCTCCTTGGCCCTTTCCCTTCATCGCTGTCCGGCAATAGGTGGATTGCGGTTGCTACCGACTACGCGACCCGCTATGCTATCACCCGTGCCCTGTCAACAAGCTGTCTTTTATTTAACCTAAATTGCCTTTATTTAACCTGAATTGCCTTTATTTAACCTAAAAAATCTGTGCGCGCGTCTTTCGACCACACAAGCCACGGCAGTTGAGTCAAAGATTGTGTTTCTATTGCGGCTTGAGCTATCAGAATCGCGCGGACTGCATTTGTTGCAACCTCATTTTCCTGAAATATTTTAAGAGTTACAATCAGTTTTTTTTTTTTTACTTGAGTAGGCGTGAGCTAAGCGTACGTCTACCAAGATCGTCCAAAGCGGCCGTTCGCTTCGGAACGACGGACTGCGTACGTCTCGGTACTGTTCTGCCAAGTCGCTCCAGTCTATGGTAGGGTTCCGCGCATGCGTTGAGGCATCCAGACGGTAGACGGTACAGTACCGGAACCGTTTTCCCGAGCTGCTATAACTCTCTAATGACTTTTCTTTTCCATTAGCAGTACGAATGTTGCACTACATTGCGGGGCACGGGTGGGATCAGATTTTAAGTACTGTTGTCAATCCGCGTGAAATGCCGGATGCGGCGTCTCGCGCAGATATTAAACGCACAGCGAGAACATCCTACGCACGTAACCACGGAACCGCGCCGTGCGTGACGACAGTCGTAGCATGTGTCTCGTTTTGCCAAGGGAAGGCTACCTTCAAATTTTCCTCACGGAAACATGTTGTATTAGAAAAGATACGCACTTTTGTGGAAGAAACGTTATCAAAGTGTGCACTCAAAGGAGGGCACCATGTAACTTTCGTAATGTAAAAAAAAAGATTAATTTCAGTTGTTCTATTTGATAGATAAATTTGGCGCTCTTCTTCTAGGAAGCACAGCGTGCTATCAATGATAGGATAAGCAGCCATACACGTGTGCGGAGAGGCTATTCCGATTCTCAGCAATTTCAAATTATCCGCTCATTCCCCCTCACGCATTGCGGCCTAGCTGCTGGGTAGCGATAATTGGTAGCAACGGTGGGCAGCACCGTCCCGCAGTAGTTTTAAGGAAATTTTAAATTACCCGCTAATCTCCCTGTGTGCAGCGCGTTCTATCAACGGAAGCGTCCACGCGAACGGCGTAGCGTGTCTTCAGCTTCGCCGAAACCCAAGCTGCGCCATTTCAAAATAACCGATCATATCCCATCATACAGCGCGGCCAGCGCCTATGGTAACATCACAGCGGTAAACAGTTACTTGTCTGGAACGCCGCCCCGCAAATTTCAATCTAGCCGCTCATATTCCAGGATGCTGTGCGACCCAACAACGACTGCGTCCATTGCAAGGGGGCAAAGTTGAACAGTAACGAGTGCCTGCAGCGGTGTCAAAACCAAATCTCCGCCATTTCAAATTAGCCGCACATATCCCAGCATGCAGCCCGGCCTAACCACGGCAGCGTCCGTGGTTACGGTGCAGCCCAAATATCACGCCCAACTCTTTGCATAATAATAGCGACCTGCCTGCGTAGAGTAATGGCTTTCACGGCCGAGTGTTAACCCAAGAGTTTCCGCCTCGATCCCTGGCCAGTGGTGAAGCCGTTCTCTTTTCACACCGTCTGCTCGCCCTGCACAGACTACCGACGTCATTGGTCACGTGAGCGAATAAGTAATCAATTCGCGAAGGCGGTGGTAATCAAAAACTGAAGATCGGCCACACTTGGAGAGATGGCGCCACTTCCATTCAAAGAGGACGCTCCGGTCGGTGGCCCTCTCCCACCCTTTTATAGATGGCGCCACCTGAAACTGGTGATGATGATTGGCCACGGCACGGTTTCAAATTTCCCGCGCACGTCCTAGCATACAGCTCCCACGACCCCTGAATAAAATTTGCCGCCCGTGGCCTGGTATGCAGTGCGTATGATGTTGATGATGATGATTGCTGTGACATATCGGCAGTAACGTCATAGGTATGTTACGACGTCACGTAATTCACCGGAAGTAGAATGTCCAAACTGGGATCACTTTCCACTACAGCAGTCTCTTCCACATGAGCGATTCCTTCGTTTCCTATTTAGAAAGATAAGTATTGTTGGGGATGGCAGAAATCTTTCCAAGGCTGGTCTACAGAGACATATCTTTCGAACATTGAATAACATATCACATGACTTAATCGCTTTGAAATTGTCACGATAAATTTGCAAAGCTTGATCTTCCTATCAATTGGATATATTACTCGAGGGACCTCACTAAGTTTCTCTGACACAATTGTTATCCACGCTAACACAATAATCTATTTAATTATACGTGATAACCTAGAAGCATTGCAGCACACGGTGGAATGTCGCTTTTTTGAAAAGTGACGCCTCGTGTTGATTAAAACAGACGAAGATTTCAAACGAAGTTTGGAAAGTTCTGCCGAGGTAACACGAATGCCCGTACAACCACTAATGGTTTAAAACATTTGTTAATGCCGTCTGTTCTTTGTTATAGCTGTTATGTCTTAGTTTCATATTGCGAAGTACGCTTCCGTCTTTAAATATTTTTTCTGCATCTAAAAATTCTTATGCCAAAAAAAAAACGCTCATTTCTAGGCTCCAACTTTGTGACCACAATGCTCTGCCCAATAAAACTCCAAGCCACCTTTTCAGCAGTGTATTGCTTTGGGCGAGTTGATTAATGTGAAAGCGTCGAAACGCAGCGCAAGACGAGGGAGAGAAACACGCAAGACGACACACAGAACGCTTCCGATGTTTTTGTCTCTCATCTTGTGCTATAGGGCTCTTGCGCTGCCCAGGGGGCGCTGCGAAACTGGCTTCCGGGCAGCACTTCCGTGTAGTACGAAGCTAAATTATCTACACAATTAGCTACGAAGCTACAGAAGCAAAATTAGCTTCATACTGCCAATTGTGTTGCTACACGGTCTCCAGCCCATCCCCGACGTGTCCGATCTCGTCCGGCGATCAACTTGGCATTTAGGAAAAAAGCCTTGCAGCGCTAAATACGTTTACAACGTCGACGAAAGTGCAGGACGGTGACGGCGCTCTACCACTCACAGATTCACCGAACGATGGTCGTATGAAGTGAAATTTGAAGTGAAAGTTTCTTGCTTATACTATTACGCTTAGTTACAAGGACTTTTCAACGACATGCGATCAAAGAAGAGTAACGCAATCGGTGATGATCGCGCGTAAAAGCTAACGAGTCTCGCGTACCACAGTCTCGTCCGCTCCGGGGAGCCGTACTTTTGCGCACCTGCGCACTGATGCGTGCATTTTCAATAAACACTGCTGCTTGCGTCATCGTTACGAATACATATTGCAGCGCTAGCTTTACGTTTTTTTCCGTGGGTCAGTCACGGAATTCAGCGAGCGTCAGAAGCGTCAAATATGTTTGTGATTCTGAAAGTAGTGGTCGTAAAACAAAGCGGTCGGGCGAACGTAGGGGCCCTTGCGTTTTCTTGGCAACGTTTTCGAGGTGTAGTGCCGAGTTGCATGAAGTCGACACGGCTGAGAGTTGGACGGCAAATCGGGTGTTAGAAGGGGGTGGGGGTGGCTTTAAAGGAAAAAGAAAAAAACTCAGCGAATTACGCATAATATCTTACAATAATCTAGTGAAGTGTGAAGATCGGGGACAATGCCACTGGAAGCGATGAATTCTGATCTGTATTGTTTCGGCGTCCAATCATTTTTTAGGACAAAACTGGCGTGTCGGCGTTCATATTAGCTACGAACCCTGCGCTAGAAGATAACCAACACAGCCAGTGACGATCTCATGAAAGTATTCTAGGCAGTGCACCGTGTGTGTTACACATCTAAGCAGGCAACGGACTTGCGAATCGGTGCTTGATTCGCGTCCTTTATTTGCGCTCAATTTGTTTATTTGACGGTCTTGCCTCACCTACTCGCCAGTATACGTGTACCACGCCGTTCATAAACCGCGTGGCGTAATATGTTAATTAAGAAAAGTTTAGTTTGTGGAAACAAAAAAACAAATTTTCCACTCGTTTTCACGGCGTTGCCAGGCCAGCAGCGTTCGATGAATCGGCTGGGCTCCTCGCGTCCGCTGGCGTGCTCCTGCTGAAGCGACCATTTACAGTTACCTCAGGCTCAGCAACGTTCTGTTTATGGTACTTGTGAACTTTGCTTTGCCGTCATCACACAAGAAGAACGCACGATGATTATCGTCAAGAAGTTAGAACACCCAACTGTCGGTACTGCCCTACGCCGCGACGATCAGGACAGCTCGCTCAAAAAAACACCGATAAATCAGCTCGTTGTAGGGAATATTATTTTGTTTACCCTCTGGAACTACTTTAAGGGCATTTTATTGGGTATGCAGTCAATTAAACGCACCGCAATGTAATTAAAATATGCGCAACCAACTTTCGCTCTGGCTTGTTATTGAAAGCACATGGTGGGGCGCTGCATGTCGCCAAAACTCCAGCGCAGGAGGCCTATTCGAGGCTTCGCCACCTTTTAACTTTTCTTCAATCAGGAAAGCCGTCATTACTGCTGGCCATTCTTTGATCCCGGATATTTCATGGACTGTATATGTTGCGGTTTCCTCGTTTTAATTTTCCGGTACCAAGTGGTAACTCTTGAATTGATCAGTGTAGCTGACGACATAGTGTTGCTGAGTGACATCGCAAAACACCTGCAAAAAATGCTCGAGAGACTACCAACAAAAACGTGGCCGTGGGATAAAAAATCAGGCAAGCTCACATTATAGAGTTTTAGTATAGCGTAAAGAACCACTTTAGCTCGCATAGCGTTAGCGGGTACGCTAACCATCGCGTAACGAGGTGCTATTCGTTCGAGATTCCGGCCCGCAAACTTTTACGCCACAGCTAAAACGCTATACGAAAACTCCCTGCTAATGCGTAAGACTTGAAGGTAGCGAAGTTGTACGCAACAGTAGCGTTTCTCCTCTTTTTCGCATCAGGGCGTTGCTTAAGCCTCGATGCTGTACAAGGGACCACAGCTCGACGTTCGTCTGGCTCTATCGCACAAGGCTCTGCGCCGTACGTGGACTCGACCCCTTCTTTCGTGGCGCGAGCTTATCGCTGCGGCGGCGACCTCCTCGGCTTCTACCACTACGTCCCGCGCACAGCTCCCACGCACGAACCCTTTCCCTCCTCCCGTATCTCTCCCTTTCCGCATACTTCTGCTCGCCATCCGGCCGCTGCTCCGTGCTGGACGCTTGCGAAAGGGGGTGTGGTTGGACCTCAAGCTCTCAGGGACAAAAGTGGTCACTTCGCGAAGACTGCCCAAAGCATCGTAGTGTAGGTTGTGGTAAAAAAATAAATTTGAACAAGTATGAAGTAAGGAGGGAGTAAGCATGCCGGAAGCGCCCTCTTTAGCTTAGGAGACGCAGCGCTAGAAGAAGTACAAGAATATAACTACCTCGGTATGATTCTTAGTGCTGACATCAACAAAGAGATAAATATGGCGTAGAACACGCATGGACTGCGGAGCACTTGAAAAGCAGTCCCAAATAATTAAAATTAGGTTATCTCTTTCACTTAAAAGAAAATATTGCAACGGCATTATTATCATCATTTCCGGATAGCCCCAGTGGTCCACACAAACTACTGAAAGTAAAGACATTCAAGTAAGCAGCTGAGGCAAGACAAAGGGGAGTCATGGATAGTGGAGCAGCGGTGTATTTACATGGATGAACCATGTGCCAGCGGCCATGGCCGCTTCTTCATCGTCGTCGGCCTGGGTCCCCTGCAGCTATGTGCCAGTCTCCTTTTTCTTCATCCCGTAACAATATACGACCGATGTACACTGCCTGTTATGACATACGGAGCAGAAACAAGGCACCTTACTAAGTACAGTAATCCCTCATTATAACGAAATCGGCGGGACGGCGAAAAATTTTGTTATAAGCGGTATTTTAAAATAAGCGATCACACGACAAAAGCTAAAGTAGTTTAGATTCAATTGCGCCACAAGTGCGAAGAATAAAACCCACTGTATTCAGTGAAGCAAAACTTTACTCATATGCAAAAAAGGCAATGAGTTTTGGCTGTTTCATGTCATTGCCGGGGCGCGAGCAGCTCCTGCTCCAATTGGGCCAATCAGTCACTGGCACCCGAACGCCTCGCGCACTGCTAAGTGAATGAGGAACCGGAGGCAGTGGCCCCTCTTATAGGGGGTGGGTAGGGCGTCACGGAACGCTATGAGCGTTTCACGCTGGAAAGCGCCGCAAATGCCGTGGCTGGAGTCTGAAGTTGTGTTTGTTGAGCTCAAAAAACAATTTAGCGGTGATTGTGGGTACACAACGCAATCATGAAAACTGACGGGTTTTACACTCGGGGCCTTGTATGATCAGTGGACAATTTTTTCCCGTGGTGTACAGCGGTGAAGTTTGCAAACAATGGGTTTTCCTCGCCCTTCTTTCGACGCCACTGCTCATTCTGCGCTTCGAGTGTCAGTGTCCGGCGCACCGTTGCGTCCACGCTATTTCCAATGTTAGGAACAAACTGCAATCACCCTACTACGCTTTTGCGACAGTTTGAAGTCGTATGGTGCGAATCGAGCATGACCGGCTCGAGAAAATTGCCCGGGAACACCAGCTTGTTAATCACCCTGTTGACCACCTCACTCGCCGCTGGGTTCGCTGCCGCTCGGCGTCGCCTGCGCTCACCAGTTTTGATGTAAGCGGGTTCAGCTTTCGTGCGCTTCGAGTAATCCTGTCTAAAACGCATGCGTTTGGGTTGGGAACAGAATACATTTGAATAAAGCGGTATATCGAGTAAAGCGAGTTCGTTACAACGAGGGATAGCTGTAGTGGAAAGCAAACTTTGATTGACTCAACGGGCCACTGAACGAATAATAATAAGAGGAACACTTATGGAGAGGAAACGAACTTCCTGGATCACAGAACCAACTCAGTAGATTACATCATAGTTCAAGAAAGAGGAAAGGACTGAGGCTGGCCACGTAGTGATATGAACCGACAACTGCTGGACAATTGGGGAAACAGAGTGGATACTAAGAGATGGGTCCGAGAAGAAGGGGAAGACCAGTAACACGATGGGAGGATGAAATACGAAAGTTCGGTGGCTAGCAGTGGACTCGAGCGGCGCATGAAAGAGGCTGTTGGACGTGAATGGGAGAGGCCTCTTTCCTTCAGTGGGCCTAAGTATAGCTGTTGATGATGATGTTGTCACGGAGGCAAAAACGACGCAGTTGTCTTTAAGGGACAACAAGTGTATTGGAGCCAACTTGTGCCTCCCCTAAACAACTCAAAGATTACATATACGCCGGAAGCAGTAGTCAGCAATGGGACGTGCGCAAGCGAGGCGTAGGTTATTTTCGAATGCCGCGGCGTCTGCTCCGCCGGCTTTTATCTTTCGGCGCGAGTGTTTCTGGAACCTCTGACTTATATCCAGAACATTGTAGATCAAAGAAGATCATTCTGGGCTAGTTATGTTAGGACGAAACAGTCTGTTATCCGGAATGTGATAGCCTGTGCGGCTATAAAAAATAACGAATAGGAGACGCGCGTCGCTTGAACAAGTTACAGACCCTGCGTGTGCCCGGCAGCAAAAAACAAACAATAAATAACAAACCCATACATGGTTCGCGGCAATATTGAGTTCACAGCAATTATGAGAGAACAAGCGTTGTGAGAGCACTTTGCTACGCCTCTCCGTGTATAACCAAGCACGTCCTTCGTTATCGCGTGCGCCATCAGGATTCAGCGAAATGAATGCCGTTATATAAGCTGCTCAAACTATACGAGTTCATTCCTGTGAGCTGTGCAAGCTGGTCAGAGTACCTTTACTTCGAATGCAAACAATAATGTATCCATCATGTCTCGCTACAGTGGTATTACTGGCACCGCACGCCTTAACCAAGGGGATTGGAGATATGCTACAATTACAAATTTCTTGTTTGTTATTTATCAGCGATTTTCTACCGATGCGGGTAATGTTGCGAATCTGTCTTATTACATACTCCTGCTCCATTCCCTAGAAATGCTTTAACCAAAATTGTGTGCAGGTACCTTTTCCAGCGGGGTTTCTTATTATGACAACAATTTTATTTGGGTCTGCACGTATGTCAGTCTTGTGATGTGTACTTGTGTGTATTTTTATGGCTCTTTTCCAGGTAGAAGGTCTTGCCCGCGGAAGTTTTTCAATGATGGAAATCTTCCTTGTTGTTACGGGCTTGCTGCAGAAATTTCGAGTCATTCTTGCCGACCCTCTGCCACAGGACTGGACGATGCGCTTGTTGCAGTGCAGAAGTCGGAAGCAAATCCGGCTTCGATTTCTTCTCGTGACGCCGGAAGCACCTCACACTGCAAGCTCAAGGAAACCTAGAGAACATCATGCGCCTACCAGGAACTTGTGATAAGCTTGGTCGTCGCGCGAAATATCCTCAATCGGACTGTTTATCCTTCACTCTTGTTTAGCGCATTGTCGCTACGGAAGGATTCTCTTGGGCACCGCTTATAAGAGTAACCCCGTAGTGTTTGTAGGTACGCAGCTCCATTCAGAGCGCGAGTTATCTAGCTAACATCTAACAAAAAGAATTTTGATTTATAATATACATATTACACTTCTCGTAACAATCATCCAGGCGGGGCCAAGAAAGGTAACCGACTTTTCAACGGGTGATAATGGAACCCTACGCAATGGTGATCGCTCGAGTTGAATATTAGATGCGACACTCTTCCTTTGCAAGGTTTTTAATACGCCACAGTATTATTATTGGAATACTATCGTTAATGGGCGACAGCTAGCTTTATGAAACACGCGAAAGCCCCTAATTTCGCCATTGTGGAGTACAGCGTCATTCTTTGAACTTACCATTGCTTGTTTTTCAGTTTTGCGATCCGAAAACTGGCCGCTGGTCTAAGCAATAAATAAAAAAACGCTTGTAAAATCTTTTGTCATTTCTAACCATGTCAGCACGTTTGCAGCGGGGTTCTATATCAACAGTGCTGTCTGCGCAGTTTGACAGTGTAGAATGAAAGCTGTTGTCCTTCCTTGTCGTTTCTTCGCGGCATCAGCACATTGGGTAACTGGCCAAGAATCGGAGAGGCGTTAGGCTGCTATGTGCTGCTACTCAAAATTCACAAATCTGATTCGGAATCCTCAAACTTAAGAAGTAGTGAATTCCGAGTGACACCTTAAACAATGGCATGTGAATATAACAGGTGTCAACACCACCCTCACATAAACCTATCTTGGGGAAGCTGTCACTTGTACCAGACTACTTTCAGAGGAAAGTTGGAGCTGACGGAAAAGAAAGAAAGCCCGGAAAGAGACGCATACATGGAGTAGCGGGGGAAAAGAAGGCCGTGGAATTGATTACTGCCAAAAGACAAAGAAATGAATGCGAACTGACATATGCAAACACAATTGTGCAATAAACAAGTTGTTACAAATATGTCCCACGTCTCGTCCTGCAAACCACGGAGGCACAGTTACGTGCCTCGAGGATTTTTGTAACCGAAAGTGGAACCATCAAGAGTCATAGGCGGTCATAGGGATTTTCTGGTTGTACCTAGGCTAACTCCACATTAAAAAATGCAATTCGGAGGCAATGTTTTGTGTTGCAAACATTCAGATAGGCATGCGTTATCGCGCGATAATTAACCCATCCAAATAAACACACGACTTTATGAAATAGAGAAATATATTCAGGAATGGCAAACACCCTGTAGAATTTGGCCATTTGCCTCAAGATTAACATGTATACCGATTTTATTGTGGAAGTAAAACTATCTACCAGTTGTAACTGTCGCCTATAGAGGGCAATAAAATGGTTTTAGTGAGCAGCACTTAGGCGGCCCGCAGCTATAGACTATCGGCGTAGCCGTCGTAGCTGAGCAACGAAGAGAAACACAAAGCGCTGGGGAAAGGCTGGCGGAACTGTAATTGGGATGGAAGTCTGCTTCGGCCGCACGAGATGCTCCGCGGCAGCGACTCATGACGAAAGTGGAAGGTGAGGCAGTGAGGCAAGCTGGATGGTGGTGACGCTCTAAGAAAGGACGTCATAGCAGCGGGTGCCCTCGTGCACTCGATGAAGGTGTGTGTTAAATTGATGAGACGCAGTTCACGGTCCCTTCTGAAGACGCAGTTCGCGCTTCTGACGCAGAGGCTTACCACTATTGCCGTCGGGACAACCCCCAGTGAGTGCTGCCTCAGCGCACTGCAGCTTTCAGGAGTGAGCGCTGAGCAGCGAGTGAGGCAAACCAGGGGGATGTGCCTCGCGTCCTCCTCCTTTCGTGGCTCGTCCTAAACACGAGACATTCTCGCGTGAGGTTCAAACGCGATTTACAACCACATGCTCTCCAGCGGAAATGCGCTGTGAGATAAGGGTAAAGTAGCGCACGCGGCCGTGTGTTAGTTGATCAATCTATCACTCCCAGAGACGCAGCAGCTGTGCACCGTTACATAGAAGACTGCAGTTCGCACTGGGCACAAATTTCTCACTAAGGGGTATATTAGTCACCGCAGCTCTGTATTAAAATAGAAAGTATTATAATTTTCTAAAATAAAGTACAATCGTCTTCCATAACGTGTCTTAACCTTGGGACGGAGATTCACGTAAGTGACGCACGAGCAAGGAACTTTCTGTGGGGGGGAAATCAGGAGCTCTGCTTAGGTGTATGCTAGCACACTCATATATTACAAAAACAGAACGCTACTATAAGGGGTTTATGACGAAGTTAACTACCAATGGGTAAACTCGTTAGTTTCGGAGACAATGGTATCCGTTGTCGCAGTAACTGCAGTGTCTATTAAGCGAACTTAACAATAAAGCGTAACAAAACAAGGACTTAAGCTGTGGCACACAGGAGCAGCGCTCATTTCCAACTGAACTTTATTACAGAAACTTATCATATTTACAAACTCGTTTGCTCACATTTACGACGAAAACTCTCGATCCGAAAGGTAGTTGCTAGCAACTGTGCCAGAAACACGAGGTGTAAAACAAAACAAAAAAGATTACCACAGCCGCTCCCCTCACTAAGCACGTGCGGTGTCCATTCAGATGAGATGGCAGCTACGTACATCGTTTCGCCCATACAGATAATCACGTTGCTTGGTGGACAGGGCAACAGAAGGAACTCTGACACAAACTTCGCTTAGCCCACTAGTGCACTCTGCTATTAGGCGAATCTTTGTTTGGCTCCACTGACGCTTTTTCAGCACACATACTTTTGGCCAGCTTTAGTCCTCACTAGTCTTTTCTTTCAACCTCAGATGGCCATCGGAATCCTCAGAGCCGAAGGCGGTGCCAGGTCGCTAATGCTTCGCTTGGCCGGGAAAGGGTATCACAGTTCGTGATTGTGCAACGTGCTCACTGCTTAAAGGGACACTGAAGTGAATTTGTCAAGCTCCCGTTTTTGCTTGCACTGCGTAGACTGGCTCAAATTAGCCCAACTTTTCATCGTTTATCCGGTTGGACAAATCGGTAATTATTTGTACAAAGCGCCAAAGAAGAAAAACTACCAGCGCGCGGTTTGCGGCGGCCGCACCAACTAAGCTGTGACGTTGGGAGGAGCGGAGACCGTGATTGGACGATGCCCAAGGTGAGCAAACAAGTTTCGGTTTCGGTTTCGGTTTCTGTAAAACACAACCTGTGGCGTTGTTGCATGGGCATTTCCAATAACTCAGTAATCATCGTACCCGCGCTTCTGCCATGTTGTCAGCTGTAAAAATGCATAAAGATAAGCCTCCCAGGACGGCTTGGAATCGTAGCATTCACTAGCCGAGGCCGACGCAGTGCATGGACGCCCTCCGCGTACCCGCAGACGCACAAATGTCATGCGCTTCCCCCCCTCCCTCCCCCCCCCCCCCCTATTTGGAGCTTGCCTCATCATGCCTGTAACCGTAAATACGTGTTTCGCACCAGGCCACCAGGCCAAGGGTCTGTTCATTCTGGCCTGTGCCCACTGCCCGCAAGCAGTCGGTGCTTATGGACAGCACGCCAACGAGAACTCGCTAGACGCGCCAGTGCCAGCCTGCGCGCGTTCTTTGAACTAGTTCGTGGAGCCATGAACGTTGCGGCCCAAACAAAGGTGAACTCAATGTAGAAACATCGGCAGAAAACAAAAAAGTTAACTTACAACAACAAAAAAAAAAGCACGTACCCGCGGGGACTCGAACTCGTGACTAGCAAGCAAAAACACTCGGCGGCGACATACCTGCAGCCTTAGACAACTCGGCCACGAGACTTTTTTTTTTTCTTTACTGCATGGAAAACTACCCTTAATACAGCCTACAAAAGTTATGAGTCATCCAAGAAGATGCATATCACAGCAGCTAAAATTAGCCGTTCGTTAAAACTCTGGCAGGCAGACGCACGCGTCCAACAGATGCAGCCATTCTGGTGGGTCACTTTGCGCCGCATAAATGCTCCGCACCAACGCAGTTTGCTCCCGAAAAATGGACTTCGTTGGGCGAGGGGGTTCCGCGTGCCTGTCCGTCATGCGGCACTTCCACAAGCTATACAATCCGATCACAACAAATATATCATAGGGCACTCCAGTAACATCTCTAAAAGGCAAGAACCGAATTGTATAAGGGGTAATGTCTATGTCCTTTTTAAGAGTTCGTTGCAACACATCCCAGAAAAACACCGCATCCCGGCACAAAACAAAACAATGATCAATGGTTTCAGGTTGATTGCATAAACGGCAATTGTCAGACCAAGGAATAGACATTCCTTTCTCGCGCAACCATGTTTTCACTGGTAGTGTTGATGTATGCAGCTTAAAGAAAAACGTTTTTGCATTTGGAGGAAGACACATACGTGTGACCCGCTTCAAAACACTGTCCTTATGGTGGCCAATGTAAGGCTGGCGATAAACCGGCACTGGGAACAGGACTCTCTAATATATTGTTCATCAAAGCCTTCCTGGAAAGGGTAAACAGATATTGCAGGGAAAACCTCGCAGTAAGGAAATTGAAGGTGTCGACCACCTCCTTTAAAAACCCCCATGGCGGCTTCGTACTGACTTCACCAGTGGAGACAAGCAAAAACGGTAAATGAAAACTTATGCGCTGTTGAATACGTTGAGCAGAAGTGGATGATGCGTCACCTTATAGAAGAAAAACCGAGATACAAGCTGGTGTACAAACAAATCCATCAGCACAGCACCCCCAGACGGTAATGGAAAAAAACAAATTGTCCCTACGCATAGGTTCCCATTGGGACCCCCACACAAATGTCGCAAAAACTCTATGTAGAGCTTGTACTTTAGAACGCGCACAGTGGAGTACTTGCAGCACATAAACAAGCTTTGCGACAAGGAAGACATTACAAACGTGCGCACGCGCAAACACAGAAAGTTCTCGCCCCATCCATGCCTGAGAGGCTCGCTTGACTTTTTGGAGTGCCAATGACCAATGAGGCCCGGTGTTTCGTATTTGGTGCAAGGGTACACCTAAGGTATTGAAGTGCGTCCTTATCCCAAGTAATGCCACCAAATAAGGACGGTTTGGCACCCCATTCACCAAACCAAAATCCCTTTGTTTTTTCCATATTCACAGCTGCTCCAGACGCGTCACAAAACTGCCTGGTGAGATTAAGGGCTTCTTGAACGCTTTTTTTATCAGAACAAAAATAGGCAATGTCATCCGCGTAAGCAAGGACCTTAACCTCACAGGATAGCGATGAAAAGCCCCGTACTCTTTCACTCTGCTGAATACTAAGGCACAGAGGTTCGAGATATATGGCAAACAACAAGGGTGAAAGGGGGCAGCCCTGTCTAACAGACGACTTAATCGAAACTGGCTTAGACAGAACGCGGTTGACGACCAGTTGTGTGGTGCACTGTTTGTAACAAAGCTGAATGCCTTTTAACAACACATCCCCTAAATTTACCGCTGCCAATAGTGCGAATAGAAAATCATGAGAAACGCGATCAAATGCCTTTGAAAGGTCAATTTGGATAAGGGCCACCTGCTCTGCCGAATCAGACACACACTCCAATATTGAACGGGCAACATGTATGTTTGTTTGAATGCTCCTACCTCTAATACCGCAAGTTTGGTGAGGTCCTACTAAACTAGTGATGACAAGTTGAAGGCGCCTAGATAAATTTTTGCGAAAATTTTATAATCTACATTGCAGAGAGATATTGGCCGATAGCCGTCAACCTGATTTCAGCTTTTGTTCATCTTGCGTTTTCGGAATTAAAACTGTGTGTCCTAAATAAAAGGTTGGCGGCAAAACATCATGGTCGTATGCTGCTGTGAATATGTCTAACAGAACGGGAGCAAGGATAGCAGAGAACTTTTGATAAAACTCTCCGCTCAAACCATCGGGCCCCGGGGTCTTGTTTGTCTTGAGGTCAGAGATGGCAGCCTTAACTTCTTCGAGTGTAATAGGCCCAGAAACCAGAGCGCACTCATCGTCTGTCAGCTTTGGCAGTAAATCAATGAGAGAACTAAATTCTTGCCCCCGAGCTAATAGACTTGACCCCGCAAATAGCGTGCTGTAGTGGTCATGGAAAGCACTAGCAATTCCAGCTGCTTCAGTGTACTTAATACCGTTATGTTGAATTTCGATTACCTCCTTCGCAAGTGCTGACTCCCGCTCATCATTTAGTGAACGACGAGTGGGGTAACTATCAAAGAATTTTTCAGTTCTCGACCGAATTAGAGCGCCATGGTATTTTTCGGTAACATATTGCTGAAGTTGTGCCTTAACAATGCCAATTTCCTCTACACCCGATCCCGGACTGACCGCTTCGAGTTCATGAAGCCCTACCAATGTACGAGTTAGTTCCCGTACATAAAAACGTTTTAAAAACGAAAGGCGTGCGGACTCTTCTATTGCGCAATCCCTTACCTCCTGTTTGAATAAATCCCATTTCTGATATAAAGAAAGACTGTGTGTTTCAAGAATACTAGTCAAGCAATCGGATATACGTTTACAAAATATTCCATCGGCCAATAAAGAGGTATTAAGCTTCCACAGATCCCATTGAGGCAGCACGCTACGCGGTCTTGAACGTCCTAAGCAAACAGATACCATGCAGTGGTCTGTGAAGAAGATCGGGCGTACAATATAGTCAGAAATGCTAGGCATCTCTTCTGCTGAAATGTATATGCGGTCAAGACGGGCATTCGAATTGCTCTGAAAGTGAGTAAAGTGCATGGTACTCCCTTTTACCTGACCAACATCAACAAGACCATTATCATGCACTAAATCAGACAGGGTGGCTGCACTTTGGTCGTATTGTGAACGTGGTCTAGATCGGTCTTGCTCACAGCAGACACAATTAAAATCCCCCATGAGGAGGATTTTCCGTTGTGTGCGTAGAAAATTCCCCAGTGACATAAAAAAGGAGTTACGTTCCCGACAATTCACTGGAGCATAAATGCATATGATACGCCATTCAACTCCTACCATAACAAGGTCACAGCAAATAAAACGCCCAGCATCATCTATACTACAGGAGAGACTGGAAAACTCAACTTTCTTGCTAATAACCAAAAAACATCCACCAGACAAGCCTGCAGAGGGACTAACACATACGTTGTAATGTTCTAAAAAGGGTTCTAATGCAGCCGCCGTGTCCTCATCACTGCAGAGCTTTGTCTCCTGGATGGCCGCAATGTCCACGCCCATCCGTTTAAGGAGGCGTAAAAGCTGGTATTGCCTTCTCCTGTTTCTTAGACCTCTCACGTTAAGTGTGGCCGCGTGAAATGCTATGACACTTGCCATTTTGTTGGAGCTTCTTAAGCGACCTTTTCACCTCCAGATGTGCCACCCTTGCGGTGGTCTTGGATGACAGTGATTTTCCTGACTTTTTGGAGCCAGCCCGCGTCACAAGACCACTAGTCACCACAGCCATGTCGGAAGAATCTTGAGCATTGGACGCTTGCTTTTTGCCAGCGCTCGATGACTTGTCCTCGCCATCGGCAGGAGCTGGCCTCTTCACCGATCCGCTGTTACCACCCGGAACATCATCTGGTAGAGCCACAGCATCCGCCCAGGATGCGGACGGCAAGGTGACGGAACTGTCATCTCCACCTTCTCCGCACGAGACATCACTGCTGTCATCATCGCTGGCAGGTAAAGGTACCGCAGCATGAACCTCCCCTGAAGCGTCATTCGAAGCTGTCGAATGCGTGTCCATTTCCTCTTCCCGGTTCTGCTTACTAGACTGGGAATCATCCTGCCGCTCACGATCAGGTGGCACAGGGGAGGGCTCCAGTTCCCTGCGATCCACCGCCGAAGAATCTTGAGGCCCAGCCTCCGGATTTTCCGATAGCACCGACTGGCCAACTTCACCTGATGCGTCAACGACCTCCGTCACATCCATGACATGAGCGGAGACGTCATCTTCAGTAGTTGATTCCTGGCCATGCCGAAGCTTGTCTGCGTACGTCATGACGCACCTTTCTGCGGTATGACCATATCGTCGACACTCGTTGCACCGGGGTGTTCGGCACTGCCGTCGCACGTGCTCAATCCTGCTGCACCGCAAACAAAGAGGTGGCCTTCCAGGAATCAGTACAAGACACTGGCTCCCATAAATGTCCATCATATGCGGCACATCAGAGACCGATACTCCATCCTTTAGTGTAAGGGACACCTCGCGAGCTCCAGTCTCCATATGGTCCATTCCCGGACACCGCCACATTCTCTGGTAATGGATTGGGTGGTTCCAAATGGTTCGAGCGCTTCTGTTACTCTACGGTTTTCCATGTGACGCGGCACCCAAAGTAGCTTCATCTTAACATTCTTTGTATCCGGGTCAAACACCATACACTGCAATCCTTTGACGATGAACTTCTCGAGCTGGACTAGCTTCTGCTTGACGGCGCTCGAGACGCAAGTAACCATCCACACGTGGCTCATTTGGTATTGCCCTATACACAAGACGTCGCGGAGGTTGATCACGCGAGCCAGAGCATCCCTAAAATCGGGAGCACGGTATGGCCGGCCTTTCAAGTCCGCATGCAGGAAGACAGTGTTCAAGACAACATTACCGGTTGGCAGACGGGGAAGGATGATCTTGTACGTATCCATGTTAGTTCCGGACGAAGTAGTACCTCGGCCAGTGGCCGATGCGCTGTTTCTCAGCTGAGAGCATAGAGAAACACAGCCGCTCGGAACGGCGGGCTGCGCCGACTATGGTAATATAAGGTATATATTATACAGCAAGTTTACATTTTTATTTAGTTTTGGCATTTCAAGCAGCTTAGGTGACTATTTGTTTGTATTGTGCTCGTGCAGTAAAGCGTCCCCCGAGTTTCCGCAATAGCTCACGTCTAGCATTGCATTTCGTAGACGGAAAAGCGTTCACAGATGCGTAGTCGTGCTGCTGACCGCTGTGCTTGTTCGCCCAGCGCAAAAAAAGTGCTTCCCGCACCCTATTTTTACGGCTGTACGGTAAATTATCATTTGATTTTATTTCCTTAGTACCTATATTGACTTCGCTGACTCTTCTCCCTCCTTCAAGAGGCCTTATATTTTCCTACGGGCGTACCAGTCAGCGAAGCGTCGCATGTGCGCTTGTGTGAAGCGACCTTGACTTGGAGCTAGATACAGTGTACAAACTAACCAAGTAAAGAAAGGCCCATTCTTCCATTCACAAACGTGTCCTGGGCCCTGGCTTCGTTTCAAACTGAGCGAACGAATTGCGACGACCAGTCGGCGTCCGGCGGACGAAACGCTGTGGCCGACTGACTCTGTCTGAAGGCCGGGGAGCCGTGCAGATAGCTCAGCCAATTGCGAGCTCGGCTCCTCTCGACTTACACGAAAACGCCGCAGAAAATGGGCGAGCGTAAAGAGAGGAGGGACAGCATTTTCGAATTAAGTTTTTCTACTAATTAAAAGCGCGTAAAACGCGCCCAGAGTGGTCGTAACATGGCCTGGGGACCCCGGACTACAATTTGCGCATGTAATCCCGAATGTTTACATATCACTTCAGTGTCCCTTGAAAGCTGGCGCTTAAAACAGCCTGATCCTCCTCTAATTCCTCGTCCTACTCCTCCGTCCGTCCAAGCAACCACCGGTCGCTCAATATCAAGCCGTCTCGGCTATCCGATCCCCCCAACGGAACATACTCTCAACGCATTCACCAGCTATCCGCCGTCACATCACTGTCTCCCCAGCGGAACATACTCTTCAAAGAATTCACCTGGTATGCGCCAACACATCACTGTCTCTCTATACCCCGCCATATGCACCCAACGTATAACCCAAGCCGCCACAATGTGCGGGCTGCCCAACTTGTACGTCACATACGGATCTCGGGACGACACTCGGTACCTGGATACCTCTGGCATATCTCCTCTCACTCAGCCCACACGTCGGCCGTCGTCGACTCCATGGGATGTCTTGTCAACTCAGCTACCACCCTCAACCAACAACATCACAGCAGCATAAGAAATGGCATAATCGCCTTGGCCGCCCACACCGATATAGAGTACCTGACAATTCCTGACACACTCCAAGACCGCTTGCTGCCGTTACCAAGCTGAATGAATCTCGGCCTTTGCCCTTTGCATTCTTGCCAAACGATCAAACGCCAATCCCCCGATATCCGAATTGTGTAGATACCGGGTCATACGGTTCTCTCTTGGAATGAGGTGGCCCACGCCTCTTGCCGCATGCTCATACCCCGGGAACCCTCGGAAAGCTGACGACCCAAGTGCTCCTCCGCCCATTCCCCATCGCTTTGCTGACATCCTAGCCCATTTACGGCCGACAATACCAGCACTTCTTCTCCACCCCCATTCGAATATTACCAATAGCGACGAGTGCATCTTACGGCGGCTGCAAACCAACACCTTCTCCCATGGCAAACGCATTCATGTTATTTATCCTGTATACTACTATCCAAAATGCAAACACTACCCATCCCCATGCACCCTACACAACATGATGTTGGAGTGTCAGCTAACCTAAATTCTACTCCCCTTGCCAACCCAACCCTGAGCAGTGGGAGGTCATATAGAAGCTGGCTATAGCGGCGATCTGGTGACCAGCTAGAGCTGATTATCCAGGGCGCAGCTGGCCCGCAGTGCCCAGGGCCTCCCGCACTGAGGACGCCCCCTCCTGTCACCCCTCCAAGCGAGGAACGGCTCAACTAACTTCGTTCCAGCTCAATAAAACGTTTTCACCAACACCACCAGCTTGATTAACTACAGGAGTGTCATCCTCACGGAGCGAAACTTTATGCCTACGCGCATATGTGCCAATTTAAACCTTCCCCAGTTGTCGAGTTTGTGCTGGGCAAGGAATATGTGCTTGACCACATTCAAGATGGCGGCTATCTTCCTTAGGAATATTTTTAATCATCGTATGGCGACCTTAGTATCCCGTATACCGGCATTTCAGGAGGCAGTGTTAAGGCGACAAGTGGTTCATCTTTTTACGGAAGCTCCGCCGTGCTTATCAGTAACAAAACCGACATTTCGTAGTTCCTATAGGAATTCTTTTATGTATATCCGCTGGTATCCCAACTTCGCAGCTGGAGTGAGCAATATTTGATTCAAATATTTCATTTTTGATTATAGCGTTCGAAGTTCTCTATATCAAGAAGTTCACAAATTCGTTGATGCATATGTTTGAGGTAGCATTCTACATATTCCTTGCAACGTGGCATACCACATTACTGTAAAATGTTTTTGAGGTAGTACAGATATAGTTAGGGGCTTCCTTCAAACCTGGTGATTACGCTAAATCTGTGGTAGAAAGTGCTCCGTGTCCACAAAAAAAAGGCTAAATAGCCAGTTTCAAGATAAACAACCGGAATGGGTGAGATAGTTTTGAGAGGTTTTGTAAATATTGAAGTAACAAGAGTGGGTGCAAGCTAACATATTTTACTGCATTACAATTCTATAAGTTTAATATGACATCAAATGCTCAAGTTGGAACCGTCTTTTCGCCAGAACAATACCACGGGTACACTTAGGAGTTTTGTATTAGCATTGAGAGGCAAATGGATTATATCCAATCGAAAGTCGCACAGTGCTTCGTAGACCGCTTTTTCCCACGCCAGCGCACCGAAAGACAACTGCTTTCACCATAAGCACTCTCCGTCTTTCCACACAACTGTACTAGTGCCCGAGTTGTGCCTCTTTATACATTACTTTGTGCTGCAACCTCATTCGCCGCTAGGTTTAGAAGCTGGCAGCCGAATGGATCGTTTACGCACAGAGTGTACATTGATAGGCTGGCGGCCAGACCATTCCGAATAATCTAGAAAAAATTAGTAATAGCCGATACAAACACCTGCGGTGCTAAATACTACACGGGTCGCCTAAACCATACACACTGTAATGTATCATTTCACAACTCTAATCACACTACTCACTACTACAAGAAGTTCACTCTACAGTTCTCCAAAGTTCACTTGTACACACACCTACTAGAATGACTAGTAAAACCGAAAGATCACTGTAGATCACAATCTTCGACAGTACACGACACCACGTCCCCATCTATACAACAGTCAAAGGGTAGAATAGACACGTATATTGGCTTGTTTACCGCACGGATAAACCGAGTGGACCAGCGCTGAAGAGACTGCTCTTTCCCCAGCGCGGCGAGCTCAGCCTCGAGATAATCGAATAGACGCTAGCGCATTTTCGAAAGCATTTGAAACTGCACTTTTGGGGCCGCGCTCTGAGCGCCTCTAAGCCGCGCCTGTAAAAAGCACTGTAAAAACATAAGAAATGCGTCGCGCGATTTTTTGCTTGCGTTGAGTTTGTGTCCAAAAAACCGACCTAAGAATTTCCAGAAGGTCTTTGAAACCTGGCAATAGAACATCCCTGCTGCAGGGTTTCATGCAGCCCGCTCTGCGGGCACCTGTTGGAGGGTGCCACACCCTATGCTGCGATGCGGTCTGCCTTGGCAAGGGCCCTCCAGCCGCAGTTGCCAGCTGAAATGTCTGACGCCGGCCGGGTAAAATTGAGGCCGTCAACTGCTTCCACCTAACAACCCTGCTCTTTCGGACCTGGTCCTCAGTCAGCTGCATCAGTGCTAGGGTTTCGCATATTTTAGTCTCCGGTGTGTTAAGGTCGTTCATGTAAGCGAGTTGCGTTCTGAAATTTCTGAACGACTTTATGACGTGCCTATAAAAAGGGGGTTGGCTGCTCGGCTGAGGGTCCTACCCGCACGCCTTTGAAAAACCATGTTCGGTCAGTGCCAAGGAAGAACTCAAAAGCTTTCGCCCGGGTATTCGTTACCGCGTGCTAGGTTGAACAACTTCCTTGTTGCGAGGAAACTACGCATAGTTTATAAACAGGGGATACTTATAACCGCCCATGCTGCTTGGAAGTCGCACGCAAGTGCGGGGCCACTTTTTCAGTTTTCCACCCCGAAAAAAGGTGCCGAGCATAGTTCCCACTTGCCTGAGTACATGCCGCGGTGACCGCGCCACCCTCGCTACGTAGTAGTAGGCTGCCGACAAGCAGGCTTTTATCACATAGGTGCGCTCCTGCAAAGGTCGAGGAATGCAGCGACCGCTAGCCGCGCCTCTGCCTTTTCCTTCAACGGCCTCCAGGTCTCATTAGCCACATCACCCGACGCGCGAAGACAATACCCAACACTTTCACTCTTGCAACCCGACTCAATGCCGGCAGGCACGTCCGCCTTGCTTTTCCCCTGTTCAGCTTGGCACCAGACAACTCCCTGCACTCTGCGAATGCCGTAAAACGCTGCCGAACTGTTCTTCGTCTCTTAAGAACAGGAAAAAGGTCGTTCGCGTAGGCTGAGACCTTGACGTGGCCCTGCGACAGCACCAGGAAGCTGCTTATCGCTGGGGAGTTAATTATTTCGACACAAAAGCGGATCAAGGCATACGGCCAAGAGGAGGGGGTGACAGCGGGCAAACCCTGTCTTATTGCAGGAGTGAAATGGAAGGGTTCAGTTAGCTGCCATTAACAAAAAGCTGCGATGTCACGTCCGTGCACACAGCCCCCAACCTTCCCCACGCAGTCACGAGGAAAGCCGAAGTTTTCCAGGACGGCGAGCAAGTGCTGGTGCTCGACCTGATCGAAGGCGTTCACCTGATCGACCGAGACAAAACAGCCGGAGATGCCCGTCAGTGTGGCTAAGGCGAAGAGGTGTCTAGTTAGTGTCAGCGCCGAGAATATAGCGCGGCGGGGATGCTACACGTATGCGCTAAGCTAACTATCTCCGGGAGCGCGATGCCGATGTGTTTAACCATCACATACGCTAACAGCCTGCAGTCCACGTTCAGCAGAGTTATCGGCCGGTAAGCATGCGGTCGCGAAGGATCGCTACCGAGCTTAGCTATAAAACTACCCTCCCCGCGCGAAAGGAGTCGGGTTTCCTTCCTTCGGGCAAAAATGCATTCATCCTTCTTAGCATTTGCTCTTTCAGGACCGGAAAAACACTTTGTAAAACCCAGCCTGGATTCAGTCAGGACCAAGAGCAGAGGAGTCACGCATGTCTTTCAGTAATTTCCATACCTTCCTCCGCCGTGACAGGGGCACAGAGACGCTCGTGTAAGTAGCTAGAGACGCTGGGCAGTGCCCCGCAAAAGTTCCGACGTAATTTTTGAAGCTGCTCTCATCAAGGCCAGCCTTCTCTGAACTGAAAAATTCTTGGATGCACCGTGCAGCCGCCTGCAGATATCGTCATTATTCTTACACCGTTCCCCATTCGGTGACTTTACGTATCGAACTTGAACACGCGATGACTGATCTATTGAGCCTCCTATAACATGCCTTAAGACAGACGGATCAGAAACAGGGGCGCCCCAAAACGAACACTTGCTTGCCGCCATTGACGACTGGCGCTAAATGCGCTCGTATCACGCCTATATCAGCTTCATGTCGTCTCGCCTAGCGAAACGTTTCAGTACCCGCGCTATTAACTATTCGTAACCTTCTGAGGTTTCGTTTAGTTCCACGTGATGCGAACCTGCGCCCACGCCCGGCCTGGGTAAGGAGTGTAATGCCATCCAGCTTTCAAGCAGTCCCCAGTCGCCTCCCGCCGCCTTCCTTCAGGAGTATTCCTTTCCTACACTAAAAAAACCTTAATTTCTGCCAACGCTAACGCCTCAGTAAGCAGGCATTGATTCATTCGCAACAAATGGGGTTAGGGTCACCTGTCATGGATTTAGTTTCATCACCGAAACTGCCGCGTTATCTGAAATTCTCGGCGCCTTCTCTAAAAAGGACAACACTTCGCCACTTTCTACCGAAGCCAATAACCTCGGGCGGAAAAACAAATCTGTCTAAACGACTGCCCGATCGACCCCAAGACCATGTTGCCACACAAACATGTCTCCGTGTAGATGAACCTACGCAGCGCACAAGTAAGGCTGTTTTATCAGGTCACGCAACGCGCTCGCACCCCTCGAAACGTCTCGCGTGGGGTCAACAACACATTTAAAATCGCTCACTAGAAAAGATGGGTAGGCTTCTTACAAAAACATATCTAGCGAACGAAAGAAACTGTGCTGAAAGTTGGCGCGGCGCAAGCGCTTACATATTAACTGCCCGCACCCAAAACGAGAACCGATAAAAATCGAAGGGCAATCACCTATCCGTCAAGCCAAAGTTACATGTGCTTTTTCGCGAATGTAAGCACTCAAAATAACAACACCAAACGCCTGAGGTCATATAGTCATTTAGGGGAAAAAAAAGGCGTGAAACCGAACAACGGTCTTTTAATATTTGAACATCATACGGCGTGCGAAAATTGCAGTCTTGCAAAAAAAGAATATCAACTTTGATTGCCTCGCTCAAAATGCATGATCTCTCTTTGCTTGTCAAGGCTACGTACGAAGCCTTTGAGCGCTGAAAGAACGTAAATGCAATTGCTAAAAGGACACAGTTAGTTTAGGGTCTTTTTCCGTTTGTCAAATCCCTTATCCTCCTGCAACAAACCAGCGACGTGGGTCACGAGCTCGGATTGGCTTTAGTCACACCTTTAAAGAAAGGCGAAGCATACGGTCTCGCGTAGGTGCAGTCCTCCCTGCGTCTCGGATGCCAAGCTAAACAAGCTCCTCGAGTGGGGCGAGCACACCACATGCACGTGATGCCGGAACGGAGTAACCGAGGAAGCTGGCAGAGGCCCTGTGCAACGAAGAACGCTGACACAATGATGTGTGTACTGAGGAGGAAAGGCGACCAAAATAGGCCGTCGAACCCAAAACAAAATCGAACATCAAAATGGCAATGAAAGGAGCAATCAATGGGATTTTGTGGTGGCCAATCGTTTCAACGACTGCTTCCAGTTCCGCCAGCATAAAACCCAACGGGCAAGCAAGAATAACACGGCCATCTGACAATGAAGGATGGCTAGTCTGACAACGAAATTCATTAATGCTACCTTCGTTTACAAATCAGTACTAGCGTTGCAGGCGGGGGCCGACGCAGTCTCTTAGTGGGGGTCTGCCGGGTCATCTGAGGGCGTTGACGTCGATAAACAGCTGCTTGCTGTCCACTCGTGAGCACCTAGCAAGTCCCACACCTGAATTATTGGGGTGGCCAGAACGCGAGTCCTTGCCTTGCGTTGGGCAGTCGGATTCGCTCCACGGTGTTGGGTGGGTCGGCAGGGACGCATCCTAAGAGAGTTGAGGGGTGCCGCCATAATGGTCAGCTGCTGTCACATCGAGTTGCTAGGGATTTGCCACCCTCACGACGAATGGGCTTCACGTCGTCCTCGTTGGATGGGACACGGAGACCATGGCTGCGAGGGCCCTCGGGGAAGCTTGGTCCGAACGGCCAGAGTCCACTGACTTCAGTGGTGTGGGGGGTGTATGAACGGCCGTAGACTTCATAAGGTCCGTAGACTATCTTCTGTTTGATATCGCAAGATGGTGGCAGCGAAAAGGAAGAATCGGAGGTTGAGCTGCTAGCAGCCCCGTGCTGCGACGGAGAGCTCTCCGTCGCTGCACTGGGCTGACTAGTCTGCTTGTCGTGGCCGAACTCGCGGGCCGAATGTCTCACACCCGAGCGGCACCACGGCGTTTTAAAGTCCGTGCCGTTGTGACCTTCAAGATCACGAGAGCAAACTCTCTTCACACCCTGTAACTCGCACCTGCACGTTTGTACCCTCGCACCGACAGAAAGTTCGGGATGGGCGACTTCATCTCAACGCGGACGAGGCTCATGCCGTTCTCATGCGCGGCCGCCTATTCAAGTTCGGGTACTGATGTTCAGCACACCCGACCGTAAGCGCTAGGGCGGGCACCCAGGTCTTGGTCGTTCATGTTCTCTGAAAACGGTACAAATGTTCGTACCAATCTGAGTCCGATGCATGTAACTGTGCACGAAAATACCATTCACGACGATGGCAGAACGTTCATCAGACTTAGCTACAGCAGCACGGACGTGACCCCGACCCAAAACTTCATGCCTCCTTGGTGTTGGAAACCTTGATTCCGGTGGGGACCCACGACGTCTTCTATGGCATCGATGATGTCGTCAACAGAGGCGTCTTTCGGCGCATCAAACTTGAAGCACTGTGACTTCAGCACTGGATGCCGGTAGTACACGGCTGCGGGCTGGAGAGAGGCCATCTTGGCCACAAGTCAAGGTGGAGGCTAGTTCAGAAGGCAGCAAACGTCCAAGAAAGTGGGAGGGCGCGTAGTGGGAGAGGCTGCCCAACGCAAACGTAGGGCCGCCCCGCGAAAATACTTAGTAAACAGCGAAACCGACTGCTCGTCCTGATTACGGAACTCCGTTACCATGTGTGTACTCAACGTTTTGATTATGACCACCGAGCAGCCCAGCACCAGGTAAGTATTGTTCCCGGCACATCAACGGGAAACAGAAGCATTCTATTGTGTTTCGCGATATGAAGAATGGTTTATAACACTAATTTATAATTCTATCATTTTCGTTCAACCAAATTTTAAAAATATTTGAACATTTGGAAGCAAAGCACACGCAAATGTCAATTATTCTCTATGAATAATTGTGCAATGTCCACAAAGATGTTACTTGCTTAAGAAAAAACTTTATATTTAGTGTTTTTGTATTTTGATAACATTACCGCTTTTAAATGTGGTTGTTGTTGTTTGCATAACGTTTCATTCTATCTGCTCCTTCTAAGAATAGAAAAAAAACAATGTCGTCTTACGTAAGCTGCATATTGCGTGTTCGAATTTCTGCACAGCTCACGTTTTACGTATGTATAACGCTGGTCATCGGGGGACTGCAGGCGGCGTGGCAGAAGAGTGATTTGTTCATGGTAAGGTTTTAGCGTGTTTTCTCCTGAAGCGTACAGACGGTACTCAGTGATGAATCTTATGCGAATATCTGCGCTGTGCATTCGCATTTCAAACAATCATGTCTCACTTAAATCTGCGCGATAGGCTGGTAATAATGTCCGTGAGTTACGCAATGCTAGTTCCGGAAGTTGTCTAGACATGGACAAATGTTTGTCAACAACGCACCACCCCTGCTTTGTCTAGGGCCTGAGAAACATGACAATAAGTCTTTTTTTTATGTTGAAATTTTTAGAGCTCTTCACACTTGTCAATCCCACTTTCGAAGTTTAAAATTTCTGTCGGTTGTATAGTTAAAAATGGTTACACCATTCTCGTTCCTAGTATTTCTAGGCTTATAGACTTACAGGTTCAAGTCATAAAGTGGCGAAGCTTCTGTTTCATGGCAACTATCGCGCTGCTGTAGAGCACGCATTGTCCCCATCATCCACGTAGCATTTAGGAGTATTAGTAGAATGGCACAGGCTTTGAATATAGTCAAAGGCTCCGCGTTTTCTGGCTGTGAAGAGAAAACCATTTCGTCGGTCTCACTTTGCGAAGCGTAAGAAACAAAGAGACGGAGTGAAGGTCGTCAAGTGGTTTCTGCAGGTGTCCCACTTACCCGTAAACATCAATTGATCCGAATTTTTCCGAATTTAAGAACTTTATTCTTATGGGGATCAGTCTTCGGAGCCCGCATAAACAAAATTTTAACACGAAATTGTTTTATGCCTATGTCCAACCAAGATCTCACTGACGTCATAGCCAGTCACGGGAATGACATCAGAAGAAAAACTTCCTTTGATGCGGCGCGCGGTATTCCGGCCACGAACTCTTTCCCCTCAACGGGAGGTACGAAACGCGCTCCCAACTGCGCTCGGAACAGACGCGTAAATAGGAAAACGAATGCGCCTGATATCCGTTCCCTTCAGATGTGTGCTGCCGTGTAGAAGAGGCAAAGCGAAGTTGTGCATCATGACGCTATTGGGCGCCGACAGTTGGCGCCTCGATGACAGCGCCAACGTGTACGGGGGACGCGCAGCGTAACCTACGGCGGAGGAGGTAAGGCAAAGACGCCGACTTAGCTGATGTCGCGCTCGTGCCGCTGTCCGCTGCTCCTTCCGCTGCAGGGAACCGTGTGTTCACCAAACGATTTACTGACAACACGTTTGGTTTCGTTTGCACGGGTTGTTTGCGAGGGCCCGTGGCTTCAGTCGGCTTTACGCAATGCTCAGGCGTGTTCAATAAAGTATCTGACGTTCATGTGTATAACGGCGCCATACCGACGAAATATAAATAGCGGTGTGGGACAAGTCACCCGAATTTTTGCATACCTTGGTTCTTCCGAAATGTTCTAAGCGAAGAATCTTTAGTACAGACGCCAATAACTTAGTCTGTGAAGTTTAATAAAATTAATTCTACGCGTGGTCGCTCTCCGATTCGCACAGCATAGATCTCATGAAAACGAGACAGGCCGGCGAAACTAGCGCTTCCAGCCAACTCATCATCGTCGTCATCATCCTCTGAACAACAACCAACTCATGACAACTTAAGGGCGACGGCCTCATACAGTCACTTCCAACAGCTCCGGTCCTGCGTGGCTCATGCCCACTGTTGGACACTGAATTTCTGTATTTCATCCTTCCATCGTTAATTCGCCTTCCTCTTCTTCTAGACTTACCTCTTGGTATCCAATCTGTCACCCTAATTGTTCAACAGTTGTAGGTTTGTCACAATAGACGGCTAGCCGACAACCGTTTCGTTTTGTTTATTTTCATTTTGATAACATCTACTCGAGTTTCTTCCCTGATCCAAGAATCTGGTTTCCTTTCACTACGTGTCACCCCTATTATTATCTGTTCCATAACGCGTTGAGCCGGTGTAAGTTTGCTTTTGAGTTGTTTCGTAAGGGGCAATCTTCAGATCCTTGTGTCACCATTCGCAGTATGCACTTGTATATTTTCCTTTTTAGGGATAGAGGTAGATTTCTTTTTTCTATTTGGGAGTGCTTGCTGAGTCCTCACCAGCACATACCGATTATGCGCCGAATTTCTCTTCTGCAGTTGGAGTCGGCGCTAACCATCTGTCCCAGGTATTCGTATTTTACTTCTAGAGCTTCCTTTCCTAAGCAGAAGAGGGCACTTCGGCGTGCTTATTCCTCGTTTCTTTAGATTTGCTCATAATTAAGTTTAGCCCCAAGGCCATGCTTTGTAATTTTAATTTCTTAAGGAGTGTTTTCCAGGTGTTTTGCAGCCGCACAGCAATCCAATGTCATCCCCAAATATTAGTCAAGGATTTTTAAGAATTTTGTTAAAGATTTTTGGGTACATACACATTTCACGTACAGTCAAACCCGACAATAACGAACCCGCATGGAGCGAATCATGCCATATATCAAACAAAAATAAATCAGTTACAGAAAAAATTGCGCCCACCTCCCCGTGAGGGGAACCCTGTGTAGGTGCGACGCATCGTGGGGTTCACTTGGTGTTTCCGTTGGATTGATTCTGAAATCAAGTGGAATGTGTCGGGAACGCGAGTGATTATTATGTTTTATGATTATTGTCATGTTTTATTGGCCAATCTTGGTCAATCTCTCTAAGTGGTATGCTTGGGGCTTCGCTGTCGCAACGACCTTTACTCCGTCATTGTTGCTGTAAGTGGGAGCTTCTTTTCTTTTATTTCAAGTGTTAATCATTGCCCCATCATGCATTATATCAGTACCATCTTGACGTAGTTTGAATGAGTCAAGGATATAAGGCGCGTTCGTAGCATTTATATCAGTACCATCTTGACGTAGTTTGAATGAGTCAAGGATATAAGGCGCGTTCGTAGCAGCATTCTGTCTTTTTTGTGGCGCAGTGGGAAGAGCACCATGTACCTCGCGTTCCGCCCACAGGGTCGTGGGATCGAAACCGGGCGCCGCTAACTATTATTTTTTTATAGTGTAGGGGGAGGGGTGCGGACGGACAACAACGCCGTATGGAGGGACAAGGCGAGTGAACGAGATGCAGCCGCATCTAATACACGCGAAACATATTCTATAACAAACCTCACATCTGATATATCGAATTCGGCGTGCATAGAATGGCCACCAATATGCATGGTCTTGGAGTGGCGATTCAGATGTTGAATGCCGCGACCACTGAGAAAACGCCGTGACTTAGACATTGCGCCTCGTATGGAGTGACATGACGCCCGACACTTTCTGTAACTGTTTCCGAAGCACGGAACCAACGACGGAACCCGCCAAGTATGTGAGTCCGGACCAAGACGGCAGCTCGCCAACCTTCGTGCTCGCCAACCTTCGTGCCAATGATGATGCGGGGATAGTTGTTCGGTTTTGGAGGACTCAAGTTAGGAAGTGGTGGGAATGAAGCTTCGGTGCGGCCCCTTTTCGGGGGCCGATCACGTTTGGGGGGGGGGGGGGTGTTGGAAAATGCCATATAATACATTGGAAAGCAGGGAGACGGGGGTACTTTCTTCGTCTGCCTTACCCTGATAGCAGAAGAGGTCCCGGAGCTTCCTGCCTGGTAGACAGACAGGGAGCCCATCCGCCGGAGCTTGACCTGGGCTCTGACGGCGACCGTTTTAGGTTTCTACCTTTCACCTTAAAGCCCATTACCACGGTCGGTTACAGCGTGAGTGTGGGGACCCGGTGTCCGCGGTGTTGCCGACACCGTCACCAAGATTACTCAAGGTGCCCCGTGCGGGGAAGTTCGAGAACTCATGACTGCTCACAGAAAGCGGGATTGCGTACGAGGCGAAACACGTCGTGGGGTTATGAGGAGTTTAAGAATAGGGGAACCAAGCGTTGGAGGCCCCCAAGAAGTTAGAAGAGCCCTAAGCAACACGCTTTCGCACGGCGAGTTTCAGAAGAGGGTCTTCTCTAACAGATAGCTCACCGCCGGTTTCTGATTCGCGGAGTTGGATGCTGGGAGCTTCAGGCTTAGCGTCGCGGCAGATATTTCATCGCCACTACCACTACAGTCTCGAATGACCGTTCCTAACACATCTTTTCACCCCACTGTCACCCCCTTTCTTGCATGTGGAAGTCTGTATCAGTTGTTACTGCCATTTAAGCGATCGATGATCAAGTTACCTGCTACGGCCTCGGCCGATTTTTGCACGAAGGTCTCGCCAACCATCGGCTGCTCGCTGCACCATGCGCGAATGGGCCGACATAGATGGCGGCAGATATTTTATTTGAGCACTGCCTTGAAAATCACAGCTGATGACACTACGTAGCACAATTTTTCACCACACAAACATCCACTTTCACGAATGTGCAACTCCTTTTCCGCGATGAGTGTGATTTTAAAAAGCGGCAAGAAGGTGTTGCTGTCGCGACTTACGTCAGTTCGAGCCGCCGGCAGGCAGGCACGGCGGACGTGTGTGCGGGGCGTTTCTGCGAGCAGTAAACGCTTCATTTCCTGCTTCCCTTATTTCGTGAGAATGACAACCGAAATCTAGAAATTTAGCTCGGTGATCGTTGTAGCCGACCTAAACGTTCACCGGGGAAACGAGCCGCAGCTTACGCTTATACCGGGGTGGGTCGCATATGTCCGCATACACCACCACGCTCAAGTCGTTCGCGGGCAGTCTGCCACGGTTATAAAGTCTCCATGAGGTTAACCTACGCTTCACGCACTGATAATTACCCTCAAACGCCAGAAATTAACCCGAAATTGCACAGGATCCCGCTAATGAAAGGGAAAGACAGTGTCAACGACTCGTTTCACAACCAAGCCAGAAGTTGAAACCTCACCGGAAGAACAAGAGGAGACACCATCAGTCACGTTCTGCGCGAGCCCGCAAGGACCAAACTGAACTCACCGGATTGCCCAAATCATTTAGGGCAAGCCAAAACCCAGATTAGTAAAACTGATAACTAAACAACCTAACTATCTTTATTTCAAAACCGAAATCACTCACACTCGGGGGTTACGCCCCAAATCTACCCTGCACTATAAGTCCATATGGCGAAGACTCCCGTTTTGTTTTTCCCAACCAGTGATCTTTAAAGAGCCCATATAAAAGGTGACACGATCGTTTGCTCTTCTCGCCTTTATCTAAAAACCGGCCACCGCACCTGGGAATCGATTATCGTCCTGCAACCAGCAGCACAGCATCTTGGCCACTGAGCCACCGAGGCGTTTGGGAGCACCCTATTTGAACGGCGCATTCATGGCACGAATTTCAGCCAAAGGCTTATAGGTAGCATTCATTGCGCTAAATACACGCCTGTAAGGTACTATATTCTGCGCTGTTTTATTCCCAAACGTACGTTTTGTTCCACAACTCAACTACACATAGTCATCGTCACATGTACCCCACTCATCTGGAAAGTCCTCAGCTTCAACATCCGCTCAATCATACCTTTTTTGAACGAAAAGGTGCAGCATCCTTGTGGGTGTCTAAATAAAAGTCCCATCAGCCCACCCCTCAAAACTAGAAGCCATAACACAAAAGGAGGATAAGCTCAAAACCGCGTTGTTTGTTTTCTTTTGCATAGCGAAGCTCTACGCCGTTCCTGTGTGAAAACACGTGATCAACGTCGGCGCTGAACGTTGGGGTGTGCAGGGATGGCCAAGCAAACACTGCTTTTAAAGCGAAGCGTTACTACTTTCTACCAGCGGTTTCGTGGAGCATACGCAAGCTAACCTTTACAGTAAAGACACACCTCCGGCGACACACCTCTCGAAGCGCACCGCGTGATTCGCCAGGCCCACTGTCGGGCATGCGCACAAGGTCCCGTCTGCGCGTCTTTCTACTCACGTAGTGGCCGCCCAGCTGATCGGCAACCGACCAAACCCACAGCCTTCCACGCATGCGCCGCTGGGTGGTCTCGGGTTACATGACTCATCTTGCGCCGCGTTTCCCATGAAAGAGGAACGTCACGTTTGCCAAGAATGAAAGCGAGGCCACGCCTTCTTCTACGAGCGTTGCACGGGACCGAACGGCTTTTGGCTGTGGTCGGCTATACAGCTGCATCAAAGGGTAACCAAGCGAAAGAAAGCCACTACCTGACTAAGCCCGGATTTTGCTTTACATATCGAACATAAGCTTACCAAAGCAGCAACCACTTTTTAAAAAAACTTGTGTCAAAAAGTGTTTTTAGAGTTTTTTGACGGCAAATGCCCTAGTGAAGGTGCTAAGCCCTACATATTTTTATAGCAAACCCTCATTAGCAAAGAAGCCTAAAAAAAGTTCATAAAGCTAAAGCGACACCGAGGGGAAAGACACCACTTCACCCCCCACACATAGTTCTTTAGCAGTTTCTCTCCCTGCGCAAGCAACACTGGCAGGTGGGGCACCTTGAAGTCAGTTAGAAGGTTGCCCAGATTATCATCATCAAATTTGTCATCATCATCAGCCTGTATACGCCAACTGCAGGGCAAAGCCCCCTCCCATAGATCTCCAATTATCCCGTTCCTGTGTAGCTGTGACCAATTTATCCCCGCAAACTTCTTGATCTCACCTGCCCATCAAACCTTCTGCCACCCCTTGCCACGCTTGCTTTCTCTAGGGATCCACTCCGTTACTCCTAATCACCAACGGTTATCTTGCCTTCACATTACATGCCCAGCGCACGCCCATTACTTCTTAGTTTGTACTAATATACTAACGCGCGTTTGTTCCCGGCCCTTTCCGCTCTTTTTGTGTTTACAGTTGATGTTACACACTATATTCTTCTGTCCATTGCTCGCTCGCCAACTGGCAAGATATAGGCAGTTCTGAAGACCAGCTAACCGGTCATGGGTAGAGCCTCGTAGCAACCAACTGCATTTTTATGTTATCGTGCCAATGTAATGGAAAATATGGGGCGGGAATGAATTACTTGGGACCTGGATAACCAGCACATTTGTGCATCACAAATGTCTGAGTTCAGAAGAAGACGTAACAGTGGACACAGCATGCTTTTCTTGGTGTGAGGATAGCTCACATGATGTAACGATATCAGTCAAAAAGCAGCTGAAAACATCACCTTACTTGTCTTTTTTTACATCGAGGTAGCATTTTACAATCTCGCACACGAATCCACCGGAAGAGAGATGCCATTCGTAAGGCTGCAATTAGCCATGTACGTGTGGCAATGTGGCTAACTACAACTTAAGCACGCCTAAATGATAACCTGTAAAGATGAAACAGCCAAACATCCCATCACGCAAGCTGTTTCGCGCGGCGGCGTCTGGATTCCGACGCTTTTTAGCGCGTGTCTCATACGCCTTCCTACCGCCTCGCCTTGACATGCCTAGTTTTCACTCTGTTCAGATAACATTTTTATCCTGGACGATGACAGGAACCATCGTAACATCCGTACCGTATTGAAGAAGGCAATTCTGAACACATGAGGTCCCTGACGTTTCCCCCTGAGAAGTGTGCTCCGGTGGATTTCACGGAGCCTGATGTTTCACGTCATACACTGAACGTATAACGTGCTCAATACCCTATATCAACACCCACAAAGTATTCGGAGTCATAATCTCGATTCTAGGGACACGCAGAGTACGTTATCTCGGTGGCCACTATTGGGGCTCCTCCGCATGTCCCCTCCTGTTGCTATCACGCTGTTAGTAATGATCAGGGTATCTCACAGCAGGCAGGGGAATGCTGGTCGTCACACGGAGGACAATATTTAAAGGGACGGGAGATGACACGGCGAGAGGGGAGCACATAACGATTAACGAAGGTATGCACGGCGTTGTTTGCGTGGAAGGCACAGTTCGGCAAGCAACGCACGATCAGAAATTTGTTTCGGCCTGGAACGAATGTTCTGAAAACAGTGGTTTCCGTCGTTTTGTTTGTAATCACGGTAGAATGAATTTGTACAACAACGTTCCCATGTCTAATAAATACCGACTGAGCATGAAATTCAAAACAAGTACAACACCTCACTGCTTTACAAGGCCTTCTAACTACGCAAAAAAGACCCCCAACTACCCTACTAGACTTACAGAACACTGGTTAGTGCAGTATCCTCGTCTAAATACCGGTCATCAACGTTTACCTTACATTTTACCTTATCTTTTGAACGCATGCAAATTAGATGGGTTTGATTTATTTTCTTGTCCTTACCGAAATCTCCGGCTCATGTAACGTTTGACGCCTTCGTTTACATGGGAGTTCCTGCTATGCCGTTATTTGTGTGATTACTTGAACTTGCTTTATTGTTCTTTTTTTCTTCTTCACCAGAGGGATGGAGCAGGTTCTTTTTTTCATTGCGTACAGTTCCATTCAAATGCCAGTTTGATGCATTGTACTGATGTGCAACTGTGCTGATGCACCTAACCAAATCAGTCAGGTGCTGTGAGCTGGTCAAGAAGCCTGCAAGCAGCTTTTTCCCGCCGCCTTCCCATCTACAATGTATAATGTCACGTAAACAAAACTTGAAATTGAAAATGTTAAGTTGCTGACCCAGGTTCCGGGCAGTCGCACCTACCTGCAAGGTCTTATCACTTCAACATTTCAAAATTAAGAAATGTACGTAGTTGCACAGTTTTATCTCCGAGGTACAATTCAGCCCAGACTGGGGTTAATGGATGTATAAAAGAGCACACTGGTAGCACAGTAGACGTTTTTGTTTTAGCAATAATGTGACCAAAAGCAAGCAGGTGGAATATCCAAATTTTACGGTTTGTATTTCTGGCGCACTTATTTAAAATGGTGCTACCGAAATAAAAACTGCGTAAAGTTTTATTGTAAACATAAGCCATAAAAGACGTATCAAGACCACTCAAAAAATTATTCCCGCAAAGAGCAATAATTTTGTCTGCATTGTGGATTTCACCTATGTTTTATTTATTCCAAGTTTTACCAAACATTTTTTTTCTTTCATTTTCTGTCACACTTCTTGGGAAAACGTGTACCAACTGTGCTTTACTCTTCCCTCGCTGATTGCACTTAAAGCGACGTGAATACTGGCGCTGCACCCATGCCAAAACGACAGTGCAAATTGTAACAAATAAACACTTCTGGTGCCCGAAATTATATAAAAAAAAATATGTAACAAATCACACTCTCCAGGTAATGCCTAAAGAACAAGAAGACCACAGACTCGCCGAAGAGTTTTGTAACTGGCTATTTCCCGTTCGCGACTTTGCCCACAAACATATCAAACTATTTTATGTGCAATATGTGGGCATTACATCATCAGAAAGGAACAATTGCGTAGATTAGGAAATGGAATCTCGTTGATACCGTCAAGTATATCTTTTTCGGCCTAATAGGTAGTTTTTTTTTCCTTCCCTGTCAACGCCCCTTAGAGAGAGAGAGAGAGAATAAACATTTAATATAGCACACGGTGGTGGTTTACCCGTCACTCGGTACGGTGGGTTCGCCTCAGTCCAGGTAAGGGTGACCTGAAAGAGCTGGTCAGCAGGCCCTCCCACTGCTCTGTGGAAGGTCTGGGATTGGGGGTAAGCGATGGGGTGTTGTGACAGGCCCACACCATGTGATAGGTAATAATAAGAGAGGGGGAGATTTGACAGGGGAGGATGCGTTGCGTAGGGGAGATAGCGTGGACGATGCGTGCGTTGTAGTAGGTGTTTGTAATCGACACCAGGTGACTGCTTCCTGCTTGGTTAGTTGAGACTCAACGCCCCTTAAAAAAACTTAATTTTCGTGCCTCGAGTACGACGACATTTTTGCCCAACATTGGTTAATATTTTCGAGCAACCGCATATCCACCGACGCTTCTAGAAATTTAGATTTATTCTTTGATGTACTAGCTGATACCGCATTCCAACCAGCCACCACCTTCATCTGTCAGAAATTCTGATGCCGTGGCAGCGCATGTTTAGCGGCAAAAAATCATCGCTTGCAGCCGTGGCCCGTCTGTCCCAGTGCATACGATAAGTCAGACGATACACTACGCCATCTCCCGAAAGTATCAATCAAAGAAGAAGGTGCGCAATGCTCGCGACAGGCGCTGATTCTCTTCCCGAATTTGTGATGCTCCGTGCTTTCCGCTTGGTTCTTTGTGCACTTTCGGCCTTGTTGGTAAGGGCGATGGGGCTGCCAGGCGTGTGAAAATGCCGATGAAGCGCAGAGCGTTCCATATAACAGAAAGATCAAAAACTGTGCTTATATATTAAGTGAATACGAACAGGAAGCGCTTGTACTTGCCACGCCAGCTCATTTACACTGTCAACGCTCAATAATATTATCGATCAACAATAGCGACGTCGAAAGGAGCTGCGAGATTTCGCCCGGGGAAAAAGAAACACAAGGCGTGAAGCATCATCAAATGGAAGATTTCTTGCTTACATCGTTCAAGGAAGTTAGAGCAGCCATAGTGTTTGTCGACGGCTTTTTCCTACGCAAAAAGGTGGCGACATCGCGCTCTTATTGAACATTGAATACTTCCAGGCGTCTACAGGTTGACGTCGAGGATTTAGGGCACGACATGAATCGTAGCACCAAACAGTGTCCGGCGAAGCGAAACAAAGAACTTCTAGCCGCTATTCTTTATAGATAGAGGCTCTCTCTTGTCAGCCTGCTGAAGCGGTCTGGACGGTCGGGTGTAATGGCATTATTGTTTTTACGCGGACGAATTATAGGAACAGGATTGAACTTCCCGCATTTGCACGAACGGGAACGAGTAAACAAGTATGAAGACCCAACTAGCCCAAAAACATTCTTTACCTAACAAACTGGGCTTTGTCATTTCTAATAATTCAAAGGAATACAGCTGAATCAAGTTTTTGTTTTTGTGTGATGGAAATAAATTGAACGGGTATGCTCATTCCGCAGAAAATCACAGCATAGACCTCATCAGCTCAGTTCACCTTCTAGAGAAAACAACTATGAAGGAAAGTTTTTTTTTTCTTCCCTGGTCGAGAAAACAACTATAAAACCTATTCTGCCGCCCCCGAACTGACAGCTAGCTGTTCGGCCTGCATTTAATTAGAACGGCCAAACTCATACGCAGCAATGGGTCATATTCTTCAATTCGAGTGGCGTCTTAGAAGCCCTGCGCAGTGAGCTTTCTAACCACTGCTGAAAAACCCTGTCTGAAATTACGAAACTTCAATCACCGGCACTACTCGCAGACAGTCACGCTGTTCTTCAGTGGCTGCCTGGTCACTCCCTCATACAAGGCTACATTAAATTCAAAGCAGTCGCGAGCGCAGACCATTTGCTGCTGAATACCACATGAATTTGTACTCTCGCGCGCGTGCAACCTCCTCATCCTTGCGCCTTGATAGACTCCGCTAATTTTGTAGGGGCACGACATTCACCGCACGTATCCTCCAATCCAGACTATTGACCCTGTGCGTGAATTCCACTTTCCATTTTTCCTCACTATAGGGTCTAAAGGAGTCTGCAGGACACTGGACGACGGCACCTCACCATTACAGTTAACCGAAATTTTAAGTTCAAAATAGGTTGCGACGATCTACTGCTGCTCCGCACTTGCGCCGTCGGCGAGACTACAAAATTACTGGCAGTGCCTTTGCCCTCGATGTCCTGCTGTGCCAAAAACTGCACCTGGCTCCGCACGCTAGAAATCTGTTATTTTCTTGGCCGTGAAAAAATGCTGACTATTTATTCTTGGGAACTAAATCATTGCTTTATAGCTGCACGAATCTCAACTGATCTTTTTTTAAAGCAAACTTTCTAGCTCTACCAGCCAATGCTTCCTTTGTGCCGTGCGAGAAAACAAACTTTCAACGCGGCGGAGGCGGGGGCAGACGGACGGGGGGGTGGACGGAGGGTTTCACTCACGGAGCATACTAGAGATGGCGCCGCGAATTTAATCAACGTACCCCGCGCGGCAAGGCGTGCTCGCCAGCGTTGGCATCGGCGGTGAGAGTGTCGTCTGCTTCAGCGGAGGTTGTAGTGAGCCTGTTTTGGTGCAGCATGGCATCGATTGCGCGGTGCCTTCACACGGCTTGATTAACTTGTTCGACAGCACCTTCAGGAAAACCCGCACCCGGTGATATTAAGTCGTCGTGGCGCAAACATCCGTTAAGGATTGGTTTGTAGGGCGGGAAAAGAAAATGTACGAACCACACACAGACATCAGGCGGCTACAGACGCTACCTATTGCGCATCTTTGCCATGAATGGGACTCTGTTTTCTAAACTGGTGATTACCAATTCGGTTGCGTTTTAAGAGGTATCGCAAAAGGCGAAAGTAGCAACTGGTTGTGATAAATAGGAATTATAACAGTTTCCTCAGCTTTCTCGCAGGTCTCAAAATTACTAAACTAACTAGTTTAAAGCGGTATAAATGGGAATCACTAAGCTCACATGCCGAATCGCTTCTGTGTCTACGCATGTGTCCCACGGTGGTGCCGCCCCGAGCCAGCATCTCAGGATGTCTAGGTTCCTCAGTCTCACCCTTCGAAATACGTTCCCCTCTGTTTCCTCTCTCCCAGCTCATGGCCAGGCTACAGCGGCGGCATCCGACGCTAGCCCGGCCGTGGCCGACGGTGCTGCGGCGTCCTGCATGAGGACCCCGCGAGTTTCAGTTACATCTGACAGAATATCTGATTTCGCTCTTTGTAGAGCAACGTGTGTGAATTTAGGTGACGTCGCACGGGCAATTGTTGTGGGTGGTGGTTAAAGCTTTGCTTTCCAACCACCTTCAGTGCGTGCATTGGAGACAGTTTTTTTATTTCGATTTTATGCGTGTAGTACACACCAGCGCACGTTCATAGGATGAGAAAGCGCGTGAGATGGCGTACCTGCAGAGATCCTGCTTACAAATGAATGGTTTCCATATGCGGCAATCAATATACCGTGGTACATTTTAGTGGAAGTTACAATGTGGAATCAATATGTAACAAACGTGTTCCCACTGTTCTATACAGTAACGGTACGGCTTATGATATTATCTAGCAACACGAAAACTCAACAGTCTCGGCTCACAAGTTGTTTACTCATGCTCTCTCCAGTGTGTTTTTATTTTTAGGAAACGTGTGTAGTCACTATGAATAAACCGAAGTCGCGACGGGTACTAGGAACGGAAAAGTGACATGTGTAGGCACCCATTCTTGGAACATTCAAAGTGTCCGTACCCCACACTTTATCAGAAATGTCGCTCGGCGTGGAACGAAGGTTCTTTATAGCGTGGTTTCCGGTGTTTCGTTTGTGATATCGGTAAAAATGAATTTGTAAGACAAGGAAATTAAACACGTGGAAGTTGCTTATCGATGTTAAGAGGCATTTACACCTTCCCGCGAATTGCTGTCACTACAAAATGCTCCCATATATCGAAGCAAATGTAGCACTTACTTGCAACACCGCTGAATGGATAACATGGTTAAGATGAAGGAATTTTTTCGCAAAGTGACACACCTCCAGGAAGTATGGTTTTCCTAAACGCATGACCAAAATGTGCTTAAGTACAGACTACCAGTTTTGTGAAACCTAGTACTGCTTCCCTTGTTAAAAAATCAGTCACACTAACCAATATTGCAATAAGTTTATTCTGAACTTGAGGATTAAACAGCCCGGTTAGCATTACTTTAAAAAATTATTCCATCATTTAATGCGCAAATGCGCTTCCAATAGGCATTTTACCGTTTTTGATAGGCATTTTAAGTATTTTACCAAGTATTGTTTTTTTTCTCAATTCTCGAATTGTTGGGAAACTTGTTGGTAAAGCGTGTACCAACTGTGCTTCACTCTACCCTCCGTGATTAGGTATAAAGCGACGGCATACCTGCATACTGCAGCTGCACCCATACACAAAACGGTAGTTTTACAATCGCGACTGATAGAGCACTTCTGTTGCAATAATTTAAAAATATATATATAACACAAATTACGCCTTTGGAGCGATGCCTATGAACAAGAAGGACGGAAGACTCCTGAAATGGTTTTGTAACGGGCTTTTTAACTTTCGCGGCGTGTTTCTCAAACATGTAAAACTATTTATGTGCTATTAGTGGGCATTGAACACTCATAAAGGACAAATGGCATAGCTTATACAGTGGAATATACGGTCCGGCATGTTCCCGAGGATCATGCATTGGGTTGGTTTATGTTTTCTTTTTACCGGCCGCCTGGGCAGTTTTGTGTTATCTGTGTCCCCAGCAAAACGCAACTTTCATTATTTCTTTGTTCTGCTCATTTGACACAGAGAATATTTCGTCCTAGCGTCACTAGCCTAGAATAATCCTCTTTATTCCAGAGTGTTCTCGATGTAATTCAGCGTTTGAGAAACACTCGCGCCTACAAAGAAATGACCGCAGAGCAGACGCGGTGGCATACGAATCGCCAGCACTCGCCTGCGCACGTCACTTTGTTGACCGCTGCTTTCCTGGCTGTGTATTTTTTTTTGTTGTTGTTTTGAGGGCCGCACAAGTTCGCTCCTATAAACCTGTTTTTCTTTCAACAGAACTGCGTCGAATTCTGCTTTGTGACAATATTACGTTTTTCGGCCTATAGGTACAGTCGGTAAAACGCTTATCTATAACAGCGATTTCAACTTCAACCAGCTACATTCGAAAACTGCCGAAACATACTCGTTCCAAACATGTCGGAGGCAAAAGCGAAGGGCTAAGACTTCAGAATTCTGCAGTAGTTTTATTAAAATCCCGCTCCGGCGGGGCAGGATAGGGCTGAGAGTACGAAAGCTGTGTTATAGATAAGCCTTTTACCGGCTGTACGTTTTGTTTTAACGCAAAGCTTTCTACCTCTACTAGACAACGGTTCCTTTGTTGCGTGCGGGACAAGAAAGTCTCAACGCGACTGGGGAAGGGAAGGGCGCTTTTCACTCACGGAGCACGATGTAGTTGGCGCGGCGAATGGGTGGTATTACACAGGGATCCCCGTCGGCAGGCGCATTGGCGGAACCCTTCAATCCGCTTTGCTTTGTCGTCTTCTTTAGCGAGGATTGTTTTGGGCCTGTTCTGGCGCAGCTTCGCGTTCGTTGCGGCTTCCTCCGCACAGCTTGAATAAAATCTTCGACAACACCTCCTGGGTAACCGGACCCCGGTGGAATTAAGTGGTCATACAGCAAAGAGACGTTATGGATTGGTTCGCAGGCAAAGAAACCGAAACTTAGAAGCCGCATGCAGACGCCCAGTTGCTAGAGGAGCGCTATCTTTTGCGCACTGCTATCCACGAATGGGACTCCGTTTTTTAAATTGGTGAAGAGCAATGCGATATGTGTTAACAGGTATTACAAAAGCAGAACGTAGCCACTGGTCCGGATATAAAGCAATTATAAAATTTCCCTCAGCATTTTCAAAATTCGCAAACTTGTTAAACTAATCTCTAGAACATGCATATGGAACACAGAACGTGCGACATTGCTTTCAGTTAGCTACAGGAGACTAATCGGGCTACTACAATGCTACGCAAAACAGATACAAGAATACAGGCGACAGCATCTACAAGACAACTAAACAAACTCACAGCAAGGTAATACTGCTCCCCTCGTACTATCATAAATAGCGAGACTGCAAGCCCTTTGTGCATAAACAGGGCTGTGGTTCCGCATAACATACGTGAGTAACCTGCCATTACCCCTCAAGTTGTGCTAAGTGAAATGACACGTTTTGTGTATTTTTGGAGTTCTCAATACATTTGATAATGCCACTTTCTGTTACGTTCCTCGATAATTCCATACAGCAATACGAGCATAACTCGGTATAGCATCACTGTTTTTACGCTGTCGAATTATACGGACAGGACTAAATTCCCGTCATTGCATGAAGCGAAACGACCAAATATGTTTGAAGAACCAACTAGCCAAACCACATGCTTTACTTAACGAACCGGGATTTGTCATTTCTAAGAATTAAAAGGAATACAACTGAATCAAGTTTTTATATCCAGGAATCGAAATGAATTGAACGGGCATAGTGGATGGATCTCATCAGCTCAGTTTACCTTCTAGAGAAAACGACAGAACCCACCCGACCTCTACCGAACTGGCAGCAGTTAGGCCTGCACTTGAGAAAAACGGCGCACATCATACCCAACAATGAGTCAGAGTCCTCGATTCACGTGGCGTCTTACAAGCCCTGCGAACTGCGGTTTCGAACAACACCTGAAAAATTCTATCTGAAATTGCAGAAATTCAAGCCCTGAAACTTCTCGCAAACAACCACATCATTCTTCAGTGGCTGCCTGGTCAATCCCTGCAAGAAGACAACATTCGATCCAAAGCAGTCGCGAGAGCACACCCTTTGCTGCGGAATACGAGATGCCGGGTTAGTCTCTGGGGCCTGCAATGTGCTGGATTGAATGATTGTAGGGTTTAACGCGTCGACGCAACGCAGGCGATGAGGCGTGCCGTATTTGTGTGCTCGAGGTTAATTTTGACCACCTGGGGATCTTAAACGAGCGCCGAAATCTCGTGCACACGGGCGTTTTGGCTTTTTCGCCTCCATCAAAAAAACGGGCGCCGCGGCCGGGAATCGAACCCGCGACCTTAGCAATGGAGCCTTAGCAACGACGCCACCGCGGTAAATAACGTACGTCCTTATCTCTTCGACTGGATAGGCTCCGCAGATGTTGTAGGTCTAGGACATTCACAGAACGTACCTACATATTCAGGCTGTTGACCCTGCGAGTGAATCCCACTTTCCAGGCTGCTTTAACAAATGCTCTAATGGCCCATTGCAAGTCTGCACCTCATCATTATGTTTACCAGATATTTTAGGTTCAAGATAGGTTGTCATAATCAATGGCTTAGCCGGACTCGCCGTCTGTGAGACGAAAAAAATAATTGCTGTGCCTCTGCCCTCAATGTCATGGTGCGCGAAATGCTGCTGCTAGCTCCTTGCCTCGAGTAAGACGAGGCCGCATGATGAAACTCGGTTATTTTCTTGCATTGAAAATAGGCTCCGGATACATACTTGGGAGCCAAATTATTCCTTTGGTTGCTCAAGGAGTCTGAAATGATATTTTTTAAAGATTGTAAACAATGCCATTGGATCAAAGTGTATTTTCGTTCGTTTACACTGTGGTGTTCATGTTTTTCTTTTCTAGCTTTGGCGTTGTTTTTTTTTTCGTTGGGCCGTTTGTTTACAATATCAGGAAATGTATCTTCACGATGTTCTTTGGAAATTTTGTTACTCTCCGAAAGTTGCTTGTTTTATACTTTTTCATGTCATCTTCAACGTTTTGTGTGCTTTCCTCTTTGGCTGCAGTAGCCTCAATGTGCATTATTCGGCCCCCCTCACTACAATACTTCCAATTCATAGTTGCAAATCCCTCCCGCCTGCAGGGCACACCTTACCAATGCCCATTAATGAACCTTCTCTGTCTCTATATCGGGGTTAAGAAAAGCCCAAATCCTCCTGTAATAGGTGGAACTCCTAAATCCGCATGAGGGCCCCCTTCTTGCAAAGCACTGCCTATAAATTCGCTAAGATATTTTTTATTTCAATTTTATGCTTGTACAACACAGGCACACGTTCGCAGGATACGCGAATTTATGAGATGGAGTACGTGCACAGATCATGCTTACAGACCAGCTGTCTCTATTTGTGGCCATGAATTTACCTAGGTACAATAAAGTAGAAGCCTAGATGAGGAACTACTGTGTAACAAACGCGTTCACAGTGTTCTACACTGCACTGCTTATGGTATAATCTAGTAATGTTCATGGTGTGATTTATTGGCGCTAGGGCTACTAGACCAAAGAGCATCAAGAGGAGTGCTGCCGTTTTGGTTAGAGCTACTTGCCTAAGATTGGTGTATAGGGCCAATGGATAGTGAAGGAAAGTGGATATAAATAAGTGCGGTCTTAAAAAAGAGGCAGCATCGGGCAGGTAGTGTCGATGATGGTATAAAAGGCGCCACATTGGAGGCCTTTATCACTGCCCTCACACTGAAGGCAGGCTGCGGTTACATACTGTATGAGATTTACTTTAAAAATACACATCCGCAACGTAAGCTAACACAATATTGAGCTTGACGATTGCTTCCTGTGATAGAAAGTGTGGTGGGTGTTGTGGTATATGTTTTGTCTATAGGTCTCAGACATGTCTCAGGCTTTCTGGCTGAATTTCTCCACATTCAATTAGCACATAGAGTACAGAAAGAGCCCCTCCACATTTAACACAACTTTGATGTGATGTACAATTTAAAAATGTCGGTGTGTGACATATGTGTGCCTGATTCTTATTCGACAAAGTGCGACCTCAACGGATATGTGTCGCTTTCCTTGAGTATGTCTGCTCATTGCTGGTGCGAAAAAATGAAGCTTGTTTGCTGTTTGCTTGTGCCAATGTTTCTGCCAGCTTTTACGGAGTTTTCGGTTGATGAGTGCTTTGAGGTCCAAGTACGGTACAGATGTAATGTCAACATCATCCCGAATTAGTCCAGCGGTCGCTTTACTCTCAGCAGCCTCAATTCCAGCTATTCCGCAATGCCCAGGTACCCAGCAGATTGTGATTTCCAGGCCCATAGCGTAGCTTACATGATGATGTTTAATAGAAAGATAAGCACTGCAGTTTTGTGATGCTTTGCAGAATACAGCGCTGTCACGGCACTCAAGAAGTCTGTATATATGACTGAACGGTGTATTTGTTATTTCATTGTGTGGACTGCATCCATTAAAATACCATGCGCTTCACCTATGAACGTGCTGGTTTTAGTATTGAGTGTCTGAGAGGCAGAGTACTTGGGTCCACAAACAGAACAAGAAGCAGCAGTGTTGGTTTTAGAGGCGTCTGTGTAAAATTCTGTGCAATGGTGTTTGTGCTGAAGGTTTAAAAAGTGTTGGTGTATTAATAATAGGAGCTTTAGTAGTATTAGTAGGAGCTTTAGAAGTATTTAGTAGGAGCTTTAGTAGTATTAATAATAGGAGCAAAAGACGTGTCACATGCAACCGGCAACCGTTTCCATTGTGCAAGGACGTATGTAATGGTGGTTTTGCAAGGGTCTTTAAACAAAATATTTATGTCGGATGCCAAACTGTTAACGGACATTACATGGGGTTGCACAAGAGAGGGTCGCTTTAGGAACAGAGCTGCAGTAGATGAATCATATATTAAGATGTCTGATTGGAGCTTTACGAGTGAAGTTGTTTTGACCGCATATAACAAGGCTGTGTACACACGCTGATGTTCCTGTGACCACATATCAGATTCTACATAGAACCTTTCTATAGGGCTTGTGCGGAAAGCATCCGTCGCTCATCGAAGGGCCAGGTTCTACAATGGGTCAACGAGTTTATTAGCTGCCTTGAAGGCCTAATAATAAATAATACTGTCATAGTGAAGCCGAGATCTGACGCAGCTATCACACATTTTCGGTATTATCTTGTAATACCAAAACAGAACATTTGCGGCTCACAAACTCTGTAGTCATGCTATCCCCAGCCAGGTTTGCTTTGTAGGAACTGTGTGTGGTCACTATGAATAACACGAAGTCGCGAGGGGTACTCGGAACGAAAAACTCTCGTGTGAAGGCACCCATCCTTGCAATAATCAAGAAGTCCGTAGCCCACACTTTATGAGAAATGTCTTTAGGTGTGGAAGGAAGGCTCTGACTAGAGCGGTTTCCGGCATTTAGTTTGAATTTACGATACAATGAACTTGAACGAAAAGGAAATAAAACATGCCCAGTTGCTGATGCAGGCCCGAGGCGGTCTCTTCGCCGTCAACCCAGCGTCCGGTCTAATTGTGGTACTGGCGCCGTATTCTCCCGTGGTGAGCCTGGGAAAACAATATTGTGTTAGTATTGCCATAGCAGCGCCACCGCCATTTTGGCCTTGAAGTCGTTGTAATTGACATGGCAACAATGCCACAGGCGCAGCTTGCGTGGGGGAGAGGTGATGCTCTCCTCACTCATCCCGGTTGGATACCGTCCTCTCCCCCCCCCTTCCCTCCCGGCAACTGACGTACCCGCCCCCTGCCCCCACCGTGCCAGCCCCGCTGCGACCTGCACGCAGAAAGCGCAGCGACGCGACCCGGGGTGCGCCGCTGGGGCAGTAACGACGCCAGCTGGAATATCACTTCAAGACGTTTTTCGCATTAAGTGCGCGAACACGAAGTGCGGAAAGAAACACCGATGCCCAATACAACACAGACAAAGTTGTCTGTCATCAAGCCTAGCAAGGCAAATGGTACTTTTTCTAGTTTCGGTTCTATTATTGCACGCCTAGAGGCAGTGGCGGCGTGGGGAAAACTCCTCCTCTCATTTTTTTTTTTCCGCTTCTCTCCGGCATTTTTTTCTTCCGCTTTCTCTCCGGCACACTGTGGGGGCGCGCATGCGCGATAACGGTCACCGCAGTTGCTGCTTCCGCACGGCGTGCAGCGAGGCCGACGCCGACGCGCGAGGTCTCACGCGACCGCCGCGTAGTGGGGCGATTTCGTAGTGCTCCCTCGATTTCTTATGCTCCCTGAATATTACGGTGCTACAAAAGGGCCGAACACAAGAACAGGAGGATGAATCGTAACGCGAAGACTGTGAGTGCTGTTAGCAAAAGGTGAGAACGTCGTTCGTATGCCGTACGTGAAGCTGAGCTGAAGGATAGGCTCGCCGTGTTGTGCGTGTGCTGTGCTTGAAGACAGACAACCTTGTCTGTGTTGTATTGTGGTCATCGGTGTTTCTCGCCGCACGTCGCGTTCGCGCACGTAACGCGAATAAAGTGTTAAGTGATATTCGAGCTGGCGTCGTAACTGCTCAAGCAGCGTGGCTTCGTCGGCGAGCGAGGGGCGAGGCCGAGGCTTTGGAGGCCGGTGGGAGGTCAGGGGGGTGGCGGCACGTGGGAGGGCGTTTGCGGCGGTTGCCGGGTGGGAATGAAGGGGGGAACACGGGGAGGGGGGAAGGAATCCAACGGGGGGGGGGGGGAAGGAATCCACGGCATGAGAGGGGAGAGCGTTACCTCTCTCCCACGCAAGCTGCGCGCCCTCGCATTGTTGCCATGGCAATTATAACGCCTTCAAGGCCAACATGGCGGTTGCGTTGCTAGGGCAACAACAACGCAGTAATGTTACCCCAGGCTCACCAGGGGAAAATATGCCGCATGAGTCGCAATTAGCCCGGACGCTGGGTTGAAGGCTAAGAGTCCGACTCCTGGCATAGCACTTGCACGACAACACAAGTCCTATCTATACTTCAGCTCGGCTTCAGGGCATACGAACGAGGTTCTCACCTTTAGCTAACAGCACTCAAAGATACTTCGCGCTACCAGTCATCCTAGTGTTCTTGGCGTCCTTTTGCAGCACCGTAATGCCCGAGGGAGCACACACAGAAAATCTCCAACTAAATGACCGGGGCGGCGGCGGCCTTGCTTGCCGCTTCGCCGCCGTCGCCGTGCGAAGCACGCCGTGCGGCAAGCAGCACCGTTTTCGCGCATGACCGCCCCCAGTCTGAGAGAATGCGCGCCCCCAGTCGCGCCTGAGAGAAGCAGACTTGTGTTTCTCGTAAAATCCTTGTGTTTCTCCAGCGCCACTGCGTCTAGAAGCGCAATATTAGAACTGAAACTAGAAAAAGTAACACTGGCCTGACGCAGGTTTGGAGGAGTCGCATCTGCCTCCGAATTCCAAAACAAAAAGGCTCACATGCAAACAATACTGCCCAGTGAGATATTAATCTGGACAGATTTGTTATTGTATAAATGTTAGGCAATTGTAGGCATAACTCTAAACAAAAGCACCCTAAACGTGTCGAAATGCATGCCGTTAATTTTTTTTTGCTATCAATGGATATTTTTGTTTAAAAACTTAGCTACACATGTTACGAATGCAATACGTTTTATTCTGAACAGTAAACCATAGACAACTTCTGGCAAAAAATATAGAAAGAATTTTCGTTCATAAAAGCTTGATTCTGCAAGAAATGTCACAACACTTTTTCAGGATTTCGCAAGCATTGTTGCTTTTTGAAATTGCTGGGAAATTTTTTGGGCAAACGAGAACAAACCATGCTTTATATTGTCCTCAGGGATTAGACATAACGCACTGGCATAATGCAGTTGCACCCATGAACAAACGAGCAATGATAATTGCGATAGAGAGAGCACTTCTGTTGGCGGAATTTAAAAAGAAAAATGAGCAGTGGCTGACACAAGGAACGCCGCTAGGGGGCCGAACGGAGCTGGTCAACCTCACCATGGCTCCGTAGTTTTTCTTTCAAACTAATGGCCGTTTATTTGTCAATGACGCTTGTTCTTTACTCGTTCGCGTAGTTAACGTGTTCCGCACTTTTTGGGATGAACTTCTGGACCCTCCGGACCATCCGACTGCAAAATATCGCCTTCTTTTTTGTGACCACCACGAAGCCGCCTCGCTAAGCCTAAGCAGGCAGCGCCGACGCCGAGTCGGTCACCAGCATGGAGACGCAGCTGGGTGCTGAGGCTGCTGGTGCAGCTGGCGCCGCGGCTACCGTCGCCTGTTTCGCGGAGAACCGCGCGGCAGGCGTTTCCACTCAACGGGTGCGTGCCCCGGTAAAGTTGGACGAGATGGCTGCCCTACTACAGCCGAGCCTTCGGCCACGCCAAGCAGAGCCAGCGTTCCACCCTCCCCGCTACTAGTGCACCACCCCAAGGTACCACATCCTCATCGCCTCATCGCCTTCTTCCGTGCCTCCCCTCTCCGCAACAAGTTCCGCGACTTGCGTGTCGCCACCCCTCAAAGAAGTGTGCCGAAGTATGGACCAGCCCCACTTTCCAAGGACGACATAAAAATCGTCATTCCCGCCCGCGAGATGGGCTCAACGTCGCCAGCTATACGGGGACTACCCTGTTCAATGCCCTACGCCAGGATGCTCGTCTTGCGCTATAGGAGACGCGGGGGGACCACCTCACGCGTGAACCAGGTACAGACCCTATCTCGTCTTGAGTTCTCCGACCCTTCGACAGTGCGGAAACGTACGCTCGCATCTCCTTTATCACTTTGGGAAGCGCAATATTCTCCGCTCGGATACATCCCTTGTCCAGAAAACACGGTTAAGGGAGTTGTTCACGGGATCCCGCCTGACACCTCCAGCTGCCGACTTGACCAGGATGCATCTGTGGGCTCGTGCCACGATCACCACAGGTGGTGCAGCGCGTGCAACCCCACCGCTCTGCACGCTCGTCGCTTGGGCCAGATCATCCAACGGTTCTCGTCTCTTTTTCGGGCAGCCGGGTGCCTCATTACATCGATTACCAGGGCACCATCACTCTGCTGCTACATCCACAAGCGCAAGCACGAAATTTGCTCCGCCTGTGGCAACCTGGGCCATCGAGCCGAGTGTGTCCGTACCCTTAACAAGCCTGCTGCGTCGCCTGCGGCCTGACCAACCCCATGGACCGAGCACCAGTGCATCACCAAGTGTGCACTCTACGCGGCCTAGCTCGTCCAACTAGAGGCGCAGTCTGGCAGCAGAGGTATACCCCGCACCCCCTTCGTTCTCCACAGCGACAGCAACGGAGTGCCCGCAGCAGCCGAAACCCGCAAGCGCAAGGACGAAGACCCCCAGCGCAACCATGATCGAACTGGCTCCTTCCCAAGGCTTCCAAGGGACTCCACTGCGCCTGACAGCAAGCCGGTCCACCCCATCGACTGTGCAGCGACGTCGATCCCTCCGAAGTCCAAGCGGCGTGGTTCCTATCCACCCCCTCCGGCTACGAATGCACCCAGTGACCAGCGACCATCGCCTCAGTTGA